>RJWT010056407.1:0-10033 GCA_004365215.1 Cuniculus paca
TCTTGGTTACTTTTTTCTTGTTGCTGGGACAAAATACCTGATGCCCAAAGTGAAGGAAGGAAAGGTTTACTTCTTACAGTTTTGGGGCTTTTAGTCCATATTTTGTTGGCTCCAAGGCAGGGTGGCGTGGCTGAGGTGCTGGTGTTCATGGCGGCTGCAAGCGGTAAGAGCAGACCTGCCAAAAAGAGAGAAAACCCGCCCCCATTCTGAGCTTGCATTGTATGTGGGCTCCACCCCTGGGCGGGTGCAGGACTCACACCACCAATCCCAGTGCTAGACAAGGAGTCAGTCACAAACGCTAGATTCAGCCGCTTCCGTGACTACTTGAGGCTTGAGGGGGCCATCTATATACAAACCGTAACATGAAGGCAGTTTTAAGCAAAAAGGTAAAAATGTGTAATGCCCTTCAAAACTCTGAGTGTGTCTGTGAAGATGCTCCCGTTCGACCTCCGTAGTGTGCTGGGAGCTGCATGGCCTGACACCCTGACACCCGTTCCCTTCGCTCTGCGGTCGAGAGGCTTAGGCCTGGGCCCTTGAAAAGCTGGCAAGGCAAGTCCACTTGGTAAACAGTGAAGCAGAGCTAGCAGGCTGGGCTGTGCTTTTTGACGCCGAGGCTGGCTCCCATCCCCCTCGTTCAGAGTGCAGCCTGAGAGATTTTGATCAGTTCAGCCGCAGCAGGAAGGTCTCAGTTCCCAGGGCCTCGCCGTACCCCAGGTCCCTGCCTCCACGCTGCCAGGGCCAAGAGGGAGCCGGAGCTGTGCGGACACCTTCTTCCTCCCGCCGAGAGAGGGAGCTGTTGCAGCTGGAAGAGGGGCAGGGCGGGCTTCAGGGGAAGCCGGGGAACAAAACGCCTTAACCGTGAAGTCTTGAAAGGGGGCCAGTGTAGTAAGTAGAGCCATGAACTAAGGACAAAGTGGCCCAGCGGAGGCCAGGGTAGGGGCCAGGTCAGTCAGAATTTTTTATGAAATGAGGATTTCTCGTTGCTTTTTCTTTGGCAGTAATGAGTATTAGTGCTCAAAGTACAACGTTTCCCTCATTTCTTACCAGAAAGTCACGTTTTTATTTGCAGTTTTGTTTGTTACATGCAGCATTGGGGGAATATTGCTTAACAGTTTCTCCCCCTTGTTTTGTCAGAGGAATTGTCTGTTTGGACAGAGGAAGAGTGTAGAAATTTTGAACAAGGGCTGAAGGCCTATGGAAAAGATTTTCATTTGATTCAGGCTAATAAAGTAAGTAATAATATATGTTCATTTTATGGAAAATTTAATAACCAGAACTGACATCGTTATCTGCTGTGTTTTCTAATGTTAAAGTTTCTATAATGAGTATTATAATCTTTGGGACATAGCTGATTATTACAGTAAACACACCTGGACTTCCTAACATAAATGTGCTGGGTCACCGTGTGCACTGTGTGGTATTAGAATGTCTCAAGGCTCGGACTCCAGGCACACTGGTGCAGGCCAGTAATCCCAGCACTTCGGGAGGCTGAGGCAGGAGGATGGCAAGTTCTAGCCCAGTCTGGGCAACTTTGTGACTTAGACCTTGTCTCAAAATAAAAAATTGAAAAAGGGGTGAGAATGTAGCTCATTACAAAAGCCCTTGGTTCAGCCCCCACTGGCACAAGCAAAACAATGTAATTTACGAGTATGAAAGAAAAAGAAGAAAAAAAGTATGTTAATTAACTTCTGGTCAGAGTTCATGTGTATAATGCAATACTTACAGCTGTTTCTTGTCTGTGATGTATACTTTAAGGAGGATCTTTAAGTTTTAAATTTTAAAGGATTTTTAGCATGAGTTTGTAATTAAAGCAGTGTAAGTCTCTCTGTTTTTTGTTTTTGAAGTCCTGGGCTTGAACCCAGAAGTCCTTTGTCCTGGGCATGGCTGCCCCACTGAGCAGGCGCCCCGTGGAAGGTGTTGTTTGGAGACAGGGTCTGTCCTGCGTTGCCCATGTGGGGCCCGAGCTGGCCATCTTCTGCCTCCTCCCACCTGGACTCCAGGCTGGGACTCCAGGCGAGTCCCGTTGCTTGGCCTGAAAACACATCCTTAAGATTCAGATCAGCTTCCCAGAGGCATTAATAGGTTGGTTTTGTCATGAATTACTGCGATTGTCAGAAATTTAAATTATCCATAACATGATCAATGGTTGTGCCATATCGATAATGTCAGTCATACAGTGCTTGTCCCCAGAGAACTTCCTACTTACTTGCAGGTTTGTTTTTGGGATTTAGTTCCTGAATTCAGGTGGATTTTTAATAGCAACTACCCAATTTATAGATAGGGAAATGAGTTGTTCTTTACAAGATTAAGACAAGTATAACCAAGGGCTCAGAGTTTAATACAGGAAATTAATTCCTATGCTGTTAGCGGCGCATTACTTTTCTCGAACGCAAGGAGCTTGGTGTCTTGTGTTTCCCTAAAGATGGCTTTTGAGTGTTGCGTGGGCCACACATAGCTCTATTGAAACAGTCTTTTGCCCTGACCCCATCGCTTCTGTTTGTTTTTTTGTTTTGTGGTGCTGTGAACTGAACCCAGGGCCTTATTAGCTCTGCCTGGCAAAAGCCCCACCCCCAGCTACCTCCCCAGCGCCCCCCTTTCTGTACTTGGGCTCTGACTGGGTGGTGTCTGTTCAGCACATACTGAGTTCCTGCTTACCAAGTAAGAATTACTGAGATCCTGTGAGCTCATTTTTCTTACCATTTTGCATTTTGGTAATTGATATTGGACATAACTAATAAAGAGAAATGTTGCATCGTAGCACTTAGGATAACTTAGAGGACAGCATAATTGCTGTCGCAGTGGATAGCCCTAATGTGTCCAAATCACTTAATAACCTCAACACTAGGGAAAGACTATTTTATGCTAATGGCTGGCTATTTATGTTTCTGATGTTTTTAAGCCCATGTTTCATGGCTGAAAGGATCATCTTTATAGGATTTTCCTAGCATCAGCATATTCTTGCTTCAGGTCACCTGCCACTGACCTGACCAGGCTGGACCCCTGTGGAGAGCACCCCAGGGTGACAGCTGGTCTGATCAGCCAAAGCAGCAACCCTGCTTCTTTTTCAGCCCTAAGAACTTACGAGGTGACCGCAAACTGTGAGGCAGAAAGTCTTACTAAAAATACAACCTTGCCTGCTTTATAAATGAGTGTCTGGATGGTGGTCTTTCAGTGTCACAGAATGCAGGGCATCTGCCCTGTACAGACCCTCGCTAGTTGCTATGGTGGACGAAGGGAGAATAGTAGTCCTTTGAGGGGGAAAAACGTAGAACATCAAGGAATTGAAATTTTATACTTGGAATTAAAATTCAGATTTTAACCTTACGTTCTGTGCAGGAGTTTTTTTTTTTAATGTAGATTTCCTATAATGCTAACTTCGCATATGCCAAAATAGCTTTCTTTTTCCTTCAGTGTAGTACAGCGTATTTGGCTTAAATCTGTGTAGAAATGAGATTCTGCAGAAAGTGAGAAAGCTTGAGAGGATTTTTTTTTTAAATCTCTAGTTATTTTCAGTCGCAGAGCAAAATGGGTCACAGTTGTGAAGTGCGGTAGCGGGGAGCGCGACACACGTAGGCACGTACGCCTGCGTGTTGGGTGGGATGGGATCATCCACGGTTTTCCTGCCTCAGCGTCCACATTCTGTCACACTACTGTTATCTTGCGTCCAAAAGCTTCTTTCACTCCCAGCATTTTATTTGCGCACCTCAGTTCTTCAGCGTTCTAAACTCGGCGACTGCTGCCGTCCTGGGAGGGGCCTGTTCACCCGCAGACAGGGCAGCGCCAAGCTCGGGAGGGACGGAAGCCCGGGTGCGTGCCCAGGCGAGTCCGATGGCCGCTGGGACTCCTAGGAGATCCTCTGGGAGGGGATTTCAAGGTGGTGGAAGTAATGCAGGCCGTTCCTTCGGAGTACTCACCTGGCCCATGTGCTGCTGGCGGGTGCTCTTTGGGGAGGGCCTCTGTGCAGTAGAGCATCAGAGAAGCGGCGGGGGGGGGACGCGGGCGGGAGTGGGGCGCCCGGTTGGAGGGAGGGAAAGAGGGAAGGCTGCCAGCACCGCGCCGGGCAGCTGTGTGGCAGTGAGGGTACGGCTCGTTTCCTCTCAGACTCAGAGGTTTCTCAGGCAGTCACTCCAGGAAGGAAGGAATGAGTGGTAAAGCGGTGTTTCTGTTTCATAGGTCCGAACAAGGTCCGTTGGGGAATGTGTGGCATTCTATTACATGTGGAAAAAGTCTGAACGCTACGATTTCTTTGCTCAGCAAACACGATTTGGAAAAAAGAAATACAACCTTCATCCTGGTGTAACGTGAGTTGATTTTTTTCCCCTTTAGAGCTGAGTTTTATTGCTAAAGAGCTTTTCTTAAGAGAACTATGGTTTTTAGAATCTTGTTTTTGTAATACAATTTACATTCGTGTATCATTATTGTATCTGTTAATAGACATTTAGAATTTGGTGTCATAAGGTTATAAACTACAGTTCATATCATTTGAGACAAAAAACACATAAAAGCAAGGTTTAAATTGCATTTTCAGTAGGTGTCCCTAGAAGAAATGGATCAGAATAGCTGTTAACCACAGCCTGCCTAGTCTGATAGCTTGAAAGCATTTGGAATAGGGAAGAGGGACTTTTCTGAAACTGCACAGCCATGTGACCAGTAGGCCCTGCAGTGTTGAAGGGAAATTAATATTTTTTTCTTGTCCAATCTAGTTTGAGCCCAGGAACCGAAATAAGATTTGAATATAGTTGTTCTAAAAAGGAAAAAAAACAAATACAATGAATGGGGTCAAATTCCATCTTCTTTTTAGATTGTATAGAGGGAGGGACGTCCACACGGTAGCTTTCATTTTCCTACCAGTTCTGAGTCTTTTCTGCTAACAAACACTGCTGATCAGTAACGCAGCTCCAGCTTTCCCTGAGACAGCAATACATGGCACCGTGGCCGCTCCGTGCAGGGGCTTCTGCACCCCACACCGTCCCCCATCCTCTCACTTTGCTTAGAGTAAAGCAGTCTCTCCCCGCTGGTAGTCAGTTCCTTCAGTGGAGACAGCATCAAATCTGTCTCACATGACTACTTCTGTCCTGATGCTGGAAGTAACTGTACAGTGCTGTCCTGGAGTGGGCCTGGCATTTGCAGAATAAAAGCAGCGCACAGCTGTGTCTCGGGTCGCAGGACAGGCCCGTGGCCTGTGTGCCCACGCAGAGCTGTGATCGCAGTAGTATTTGAGACAAGACAGCACGTGTGCTTCGTGTCAGCGCACTTAGTGCTGGGAAAGTCACTGGGTTTTGTGGACCACTCATTGGGGATTTTAAAGCCTGGCATACAGAATTAGGTGCAGCCATGTGGTCTGCACAGTGTATCTTAAAACTTCCGTGGGGAAAAGATAGCACGAGCTTCCGTCCTTACCCCGTTTCAGAGGCGATGCTCTGAATCACACAGTTGGTGTCGCCCTCGGCAGTGAGCGCCTCTGCGTGCTGTGCTGGGCGGGGCGGGCTCCTGCTCACAGGAAGAGGTGTGGGCTGGCGTGGTTGGCCTCTGGGACACGAGCTCAGCAGTTCAGGAGGGGTGCCCAGACACCCTCGTTCTCGGGGACTTCTGTGTGCTGCGTCTGCAAGCCTGATCCCTCGTGAGGTCAGCTCTCCTGTGGCTGAGGAACCCAGGCCCCTCTGTTCAGGCTGTGGAGTTAGCGGCCCCCATCACACAGTGGTGTGAAATGAACAAACACAGCTTTTCCCTTGGCCAAGATGGCCTTGCTTCTGCAGGCTTCCATCGAGTCCCCTGTGGGTCTTACAGAAACCCTGTTTAACGGAATATCCCTTTCTCACATCATCTATAAAAAGAAGTGTCTTGGTTACTTTTCTCTCATTGTTAACACAAAATACCCAATGCCCAAAATGATGGTAAGGTTCATTTAGCTCACAGCGTGTGGAGGTTTCAGTCCATATGCAGCTGGCTCCAGGGCAGGGTGGCGTGGCTGAGGGGCAGCCGTTCATGGCAGCCACAGCAGATACCAAAAGCAACAGGAGCAAAAGGGCAAGAGGGCGGAGCACGCTGCTGTGCCTCCCTTACACTGTGTGCCGCCCCCAGGGCAGGTGCAGCGCTCCCACCAGCACTGGGCAGCAGACCAATCACAGACGCTAGACTTAGCCATCTTTGAAAGGTCTCCCCCCATGACCGCATGAGGCTTTGGGGGGACATCTAGACACAAACCATAACAGTGAGCCAAGGCTGGGGTGTAGTTCAGCAGCACAGTGCCTGCCGGGCAAGCGCAAAGCCCTGAGTTCGGGTCCCAGCACCAAAAAACTAAAAATCAAAAGCAGTGAGCAGACTGCATTGTTTTTCATGTACCAAGGAATTGTGGTTTCCTGTAAGTATAGACAGGCTTGTCTGGCTGGCTTGTTTCCATTTTTGGCGAGTAGTTGTGTTTTAAGTGAAATTGTTGTCTTCCAGTTGTTACGAGAATGAGGCTTTGTGTGTGTGTTTGTGTGTGGTGTCTAGAAATGGCCTTTGCAAGATCCTGCTACAGATTTTCCCTACTTACTGCCTAGAAGAATTGAGGGCATAATCAAATTGAAGGTTTCACTTAAAATACTCAGCCTTCCAAATAATATTCTTATTCTTAAAGTAAGAATTAATTTGTAACCCAGTTACTCAAGTGTACTGTGACCTTGTAGACAGCCTGTCTGGCTCTCCTTCCTCCTTTGCTAAGTGGTCTGGATTTCATTCATCTTCAGAAAATGCCGGTGGCTGTCCTCTCATAGTGTGGCTGCCACGTTCAGAGATGTGAGAGCACTGTGATACCTGGCCACCTGAGGCTTCCTCTGCGTGGCTGTGATGCCTTCCGGCCTCAGCCCTGACTCCTGCCGCTCCTTTGGTGCCGGTCACCCACACTGCTCTTTCTGTGTAGGCCACGGTGTCTCTAACTGTGATGAACAGCGAGGCCTGCAGCATCTCCCCTATTCGTGGTGGTGGAGATCACGCCCCAGGGGTTACACTGCCTCATTCATAATCTGTGTTTCTGCCCCAAGTGTTAGTTTTGTACCTCAGGCCATTTGAGCTGCTCAAGGTGGACGTTATATTCCTGTATTTATGACAGCCTCATAACCAAAGTCACAGCGGTGGTCACAGATGAAAATTACAACTGCAGATCAGGCATGGTGGCACACACCTGTCATCCCAGCACTCGGGAGGCTGAGGCAGGAGGATCACCATGAGTTCGAGTCCAACCTGGGCTACATAATGAGTTCAAAACCAGCCTAAACTGCAGAGTGGGACCCTGTCTCTCAAAAGCCCACAAAAGCCCAACAGATGAGCCCACCAGCAACAGGTGTCCAGGACGGTTTTGGGGGTGACAGTCCCCTTATCAGACCCCATCTGCCTTTCGGCCGTTGCTTTAGGAGCCTTAAGATCCAGCCTGCCTCTGCTCAGAAAGGATTTTCTACTCCCGAAGGTGCGACTCCATCCCTTCATTGCAGACCCCTCCAGGGTTAGTGCAGTAGTGCAGTGCCCCCAAACGGCATGTCATGCTTTTCCTGGGTCTTTAAGATGTGCCGGGGAAAGACGTCACATCTCCCCTGTGAACTCGTAACCCGAGTGCCCTGGCCGCAGGAATCCCGGGGATCTCGGGGTCCGCGTGCAGCTTCCCTGGCGGGGGAGGGATAACGGCGCTGCTCTTGGTTCAGGGACTACATGGACCGGCTGCTGGACGAGAGCGAGAGCGCAGCCTCCAGCCGCGCACCGTCCCCGCCGCCCACGGCCTCCAACAGCAGCAGCAGCCAGTCGGAGAAGGAGGACGCTGCCGCCCAGAACGGTGAGGCCCGCGGCGACACGGCTTTGCTCTCCGGTTGGGTGGCCCAGCTGGGACCTTTAGGCCAAAATCGCAGACGTTTAGCACCAGGCAGTCAGCGTTGGCAGCCGCCTTGGGAGTGGTCTCCGCGGCAGGGGACGCTTTTTCGCTCTCCTCAAGGGCTTGGGTTCGAGCCTCAATCGGGAGAGCTGTCTCCCCCGTCGGTCTGCAGCCTGAGCGAGTGTTTCGCACTTGGCCGCCACAGACTCCGGCCCTGGGGGGCTTGTGTGGCTTGTGTGCGTTTGGCCAAGCGTGTATTCCAGGCTCCTCCTTTATGCTGAGGATTTTCAGGTAATTAACATTTAACTCTCTGGGGGGGAGGGTGCATCCTATATGCGTTTGCAGTCAGCTTTAACAGGATGTGTTTACCATGACTTGCTGTTGCTAGAACAGTCAGGGATGCACTTTGCTCATTGTGGAGAAAGTAGATTTCCGTGAGCGCTGTGCATTCGTGTTTTGCCATTAAGCTCACTCAAATAACAGTGTGCGATCCTTGAGCGCACAGATCTGCACGTGTACATTAAGAAAGTGATGGCATCGTCTAGGTTTTACGCGGCGTAGAAGAGGTAAGGTTCACCACCGAGCCTGTCTTACATTGTTCTGGAAGGCGCAGGGTTTGGGCCGACTCCCAGGCGCCTGCTGACCTCTCCACAGCTCGTTCAGACGCGGATCCGGGGCGGGTCACTCCGACGCGGTGCCCAGCTGCTCCTGCCCAGCCCCCTGCGCTCCTCGCAAGCGCTGCTCGGGGAGGGACCTGACTTCACCTTCACGGTGACCTGTGAGGGGCCGCGTGTGCAGTAGCGGAGCAGGGGGAGCTCACCCCATCGCACACTCCCGGGAGGAGCCCATTGCGACTGCTGTTGCGCAGTAGTCTGCAAGTGTGGCTTCCTCACATCAGCAGTGCCCTTTATTCTTCCTCCCATCCAGGGGTGTCAGCCAACGGACCGGCAGAAACGGCGAGCAAAGAAGAAGGGAAGGGAGAAGGGCCGCACGTCAACGGGCCGACGGGCGGTCACAAGAGGCCGCTCCCCGCGGAGATGGACACCAACGGCTTCGAGGCCGAGAGCCTGCCCGCCGACCCAAAGCTGGCTCATGTGACTGCGAGAAACGAAAGTGACTTCGACGAGAAAAGTGAGAGGCCTGCCAAAAAGCGCAGGGTGAACAGCAGTGGGAAGGAAAGTCCAGGCTCTTCTGAATTCTTCCAGGAAGCGGTGTCCCGTGGGAAGTCTGAGGAACTGGAAAACACAGATGACTAAGTTGGAGACCTGTTTGACTTTCTTTGGAGTAATTCTGGTGTGACTAAAATTTTCAGGGTTGATGGGTTACCTTAACAAGTTGATTCCTTGAAGCTGTTGGTTTAAATATGAAAATGTTAATTGGTAATTTTAAGAAATGATTTCATAATTCTGCCTTTATGCATTCTTTTACTTCAAAACTGGCAAAGACCCTTATGAGGATATTTTTTGAAAGTTTAGTAAATTTGAACAAGCTAAAGATAAATCCATAGCTTTTTATCCTGATGTCATAAAATTTCACTACAAGGTAATTTTTCCTTGATTTGATACAGAAGAATGGAAAAAAGGTTCAAATCTGTTTGACACCAGTTTTTCTGAGTTTCTGGAAATGTGCAGCAGGCATTCTTCACTCCCTCTAAGTTGAGTGGTGGTAAGGAAACCCTTATGAACCCTGAAAGTTATGCTAGCATGATTTTTTATATATAGAAGTTTAAAAATAAACCAAGTCAGGTTTGTGTATGTAAAATTGTTGACATCAATGATGTCTTTCCATATTCTTATCTGGGTTCAAGAAATACATTCTGTATTTTTCCAGATTCTCTGTAGCCTTTGAAGGATTTTTACAAGTACATATGTCTTGACTGAGCTGTCCTTTCTGAATACAAAAAGCTTGTATAATTTTCTTAACTTGTACAGTTGGTAAACTTTTATGAGAGGAGTTGATATTCTGAGTCCGGCGGCTTTCATTTTATTTTGCTAAGGTTTTTCTAATGAATTTTTAAGTGTTTGTGTAGTTAACTAAGTCATGTTTCTTATCCAGGTGGTAAAAGCATTCATAAAGGATTGTGAAGAATTTTTTCAAATTTCTACCTAAGGACAAATAGTTTGAAAATTCTGAATTAAGCATGATTCTTAGATTGTACCGTTTGTTTTGCATTTACTATAATTTTCACAGTTA
>RJWT010056408.1:0-10036 GCA_004365215.1 Cuniculus paca
TTTTTTTGCTGCAAAACTTTACTGCCATGGGCCAATTAAGAGAAATAAGATTGAACTAAAGCAAAAACTCACTTTATATATTAACATAAGTCAATGGTTACTAAATTGTATTAGTAAGCATTTTATATAGTCCTTTATTTTTGAAAATAGTTTTGAAATTAACACACTAATTTGTTGACCTTCCAAGACACACCGATACATTGTTTTAAAAACTTTGTGTGTGTGTGTGTGTGTGTGTGTGTGTGTGTGTGTGTTTGAGTTTGAGACAGGGTCTTGCTATTCGGTTCGGGCTGGCCTTAAGTTCACTTTGTCACCCAGGCTGGACTCAAACTCACAATGATCCTCCTACCGCAGCCTCCCAAGTGCTGGGATTATAGGTGTGTGCCACTATGCCTGGCTTAAAACATTTTATATTTTGAGCATTCTAGAATTTCTCAAAATCTCCACAGGGGGGTCCTGTCAAAATCTGTACCTAAAAATTTAAAAAACTGTTTCATCTAGTCAATGTAAAAAAAATTTATTCAGCAGAACAGAAAAGTGTACACTAAATGCAAGAGACCATGGCATAAACAAAATAAAAAGTCAATTGCATAAATGTTGGAAGAATGATTGCAATCATTAAAAAATTAACTTCACATACAACACATATCCAAGGCTAGTGCTGTTATTTATTTTCAATAAGAAAAAAATAGACTTTAGAAGAGTTAACCAAGATAGCTATGCAGCCTTGAGATAGAACTGATTTCTAAATCCCTTACATGAAAGTTAAGAATCAATCCAATGTTTTGTCAATTTCCTTGTAAATCATCCACAAATTCCATTTTACTATATGCTTAGTAAATAATTTTGGATCACGCAAATTTCAGTTTAACAAAGATTGTTTTTCACAAATTCTGGATATGTGCAGTATAAACATGTGGTATTACATCTCATTTAATGCTCAGCCAAATTAAGCCTGAGTTTGAGGCTCTGCTTTATGGAGGCCAGGCAAATTGTAACTGATATGAAATATTTCTAGGAGTGGCCTGAGGTGGTTTGTGCATATATATAAAATCAGTACCCATCAGGTCCTTCAGGTTTCTAACTCTGTTATTCATTACAACTTTTCAACTTTCTTCTCAAGCTGTTCTCCTCCTTTGGAGAGAAGTGCAGTGTGTTATGGGTAGAGTTTGAATGAAAAGCATATATTCGAGTCTTAATTTGGGAACTTAATGGACTAAGGTCCCTTAAGATTATCTAAACTCTAATTTCATCTATGTGGTAGGAATCAAAAGAAGTTATTCACCCAGCTTCAATTAAGACTACACATATAATAAATGTAAAAATTCTTTGTAAATTGACGTTCCTTTACAAACGCTATTGTTTGTGCTTCTTGAATTACACTGAATTGACTCCCTTTCAATGTTTTAAGTTTGCATTGGTGGAGAAAAGAAGCATTGAGATGTGTGTGCACTTCCTTTTGTCCTTTAATAGTCATGCTGAGTCTTGGGAAAGGTGTGATATACCTGTACCTTCTCATACATCTGCATTAATATGTCTTTATATCGGTCTTCCTAGGGAGTGGCCAAAACTGTGACAAAATGGAAAACATATTTCCAGCTGCTACTCAATGGCACTGACTGGTAGTGCTGTACAATATTTTCTTAACTTTCAAATTTCAACATAAAGGCAAAAATTCCAATTTTGACATGACCATTTAAAAATTTTTTAAATATGCAATAGATTGCATAAGCGATTGGGTCTGGACGATTGATTGCTTCCTTCAGATTCAATACCTAAAACCAACAAAATGGACAGAGCTACTTTCTTGTCAGTTCTTCCTGGAGTCACAATTAAATCTCATTCCTCTATATTTTAGCACTTTGATGGTGAAATAAATCTTGTTTAGGAAAAGTCTGCAGACAGCTGCCATCAGCTGGATCAGTGGTACCTGAATTTGCTTGTACACTGGAGACTATTCTTTTTTCTTTTTGCGGCACCGGGGATAGAACTCATGACCTTGCACTTGTCAGGGAGGCACTTACACCACTGAGCTAAATCCCCAGCCACTTTGCTTGCACATTGGAATCATCTGAGGAGACTTAAATAAATGCTGATATCTGGGTTTCAATCTCAAGGCTTCTGATTCACTTGGTCCGCACTACATTGGGATTTTTCAAAGTTTCCCAGGAGACAATTTGTAGCCAGAATTGTGGTCACTGAAGTGAGGAATGGAAATTGAGGACATCTAATGTTTGGTAGACTGGTTACTAGTAAATTCTGTGAGGAATACACTTTTCTGCCAGCAATGTCAGAGGGCCCAAGTCTTACAGGGATCATATCAGTAGGAAATAATATTTACAGAAATGACCATGAATCCTTGAACGGATGTTTAAAATGGAATTTCATCCTTGAAAAAGAAGAAAACCCTGTAGTGTGTGATTACGTGGAAAACACTGGAGGACATCAGATTGAATAAAATAAACTAGACACTAAAAGACAAATACTGCATGATCATATTTATATGTGAAATATAAAAGTTAGAATCACAGAAGCAGAGAGTAGAATGTGATCGCAGGGAGGGAGTCGCAGGGTGAGAGCAGGGTGCAGGGATGAGGAGTTGTTGGTCAGAGTATAAACTTTCAGTTACAGAGTGAATAAGTCTTGAAGATCTGTTATACAGCATGATAACTAGAGTTAATAATATTGTGCTGTACACTTGAAAATTACTAAGAGAATAGAACTTATAACTATGTGAGGTGATGGATGAATGTGTTCACTTGATTGTGTAATCATTTCACAATATTTATCATTGCACTGTAAACCTCAAATATGTTGCAATTTTTGTCAGCTATACCTCAATAAAGCAGGAGAGATTACATATGGGAAAGGATTTCTTAATAGGATTTCATAAAATGGAAAGTATTTTAGATCACGTGCATTTTGGATCCCACTAACTCCTTTAGTTTGTTATACTAAGGGGACAACACGAAATTCACCCATGTGACTCTGAACCATTTCATCCATGAGCATGATCTCAAGTTGCCTCCATCCACCTACAAGAGCCTTGAGGTTATCTTCCTTTACGGCTGAGTAGGTTTCCATCACAAAAAATGCCATGTCTTCCTTATCCATTCTGCAGTTGATGGGTAAGCTATCCCTACTTTTTTTTTGGTCCCCTGTCACATAGGGCATTGTTCTCTCTCTTTTGATTTTCAGTCTATGTTTACATTTCAGACAACGTTTCAAATTTGCAGAAGTTCTATAGGTTTTTGTTTCTATGGCATCTAATAAGAGGTTCTTTGAAAAAAAAAAAGTTCTTTGCCTTACTTTGTCATCCCTGTGGCTCTCCAAAATACAAGTGGTTAATGCTACTACAGGTGGTATGAAATGAGACTTCACACTTTAGTGACTTAAGCTATTCTGGCAGGTGGTGGCACTTTCCATGTCCCTCCCCTGGCCACAGTATCCACCAAATCAACAAGATGGGTGGCAAGGCTACCCACACCCTCCAATGTCCAGGGTAAAGTGAATAATGCAAGCTCTGCTCACTCAATAGGACAGTTGGTCTTTGCTCAGATTTGACACTAGGGTCCTAAAGTAGACTTGGGTCCTGGGTTGGAGAAGGGGGAAAGAAAATCTCTTCCTTTGGAAAGGATGACTAAGTTAGATTCACTCGCACCCTTGAGAGGACGAGCCTACAGAGAGACAAGACAAAACGAGAGATCCAGAGAGCTGATAACATCGTCCTTTGAACCCCTATATCCTGGTGTCTAGATGTTTAAGACATGTGAGTGAATGCACTTTTCCTTCCTACTTGAACTATTTTGGGTTACTTTTCTGCTATTGACTACTATCTTGGAGTTAATTCTTAACCTTTACTTCTAAGCTGATATAAGCTGAATCATGAATTTATTCTAAGCCAGGATCTACATACCTGCTGAAATGGGACTTAGTTTGGAAGAAAGTGAGAGCTTTATTTTCCATTACTATTTTATCAGAAGGGAGTACTCCAAACAGAAAAATAAACTGCACACCCGTTAGACTAGACAGTAAATCTGGGGCATCACAGCTCCCCT
Source organism: Cuniculus paca (assembly GCA_004365215.1). Classification (NCBI taxonomy): domain Eukaryota; kingdom Metazoa; phylum Chordata; class Mammalia; order Rodentia; family Cuniculidae; genus Cuniculus; species Cuniculus paca. Next base: position 4,059 of record RJWT010056408.1, read on the forward strand.
CAGATCTAGCTCTATTCGGCATAGAGGACCTGAAACAGGAGCCCACAGAACATTCCCAGAGGGAGGCATGCACTGGATTTTGTTGTTACAGTGCCTTTTGTTACTCTCCCCACATTGATCTATAAATTCACAGAAATTCTATTTGAAAATTCTACTAGTGATTTTGTGGCAATTGAAAAGCTGATTTTACATTTTATAGAGAAACACCAAGGGTCAGGAGTAGCCAAGTATATCACAGAGAAGAAAAAAAGTAGATATCAGATATCAAGCTTATTGTAATGCTAGAAATGAAGAGAGTATGTTATTGATTTAGGGGTGGATAAAAGATCAATGAAACTGAGTACAATGTCCATTCTTTTATTTAACTTTTTGAACTAATTTTAAACTTACAGAAAACCCAAAAAGCCATTACAAAGAATCCCTTTTATTCGTCACTTCATACCTTAGGTGTGAAATTGTTTCTGTGTTTTATTTTAGTTTGTGTTGCTTTTTTCCCTCTACTCCCTGTGACCCTGAAGACTTCTCTGCATTACCAGCAGAGTTGTATTTTCTTCTTTGCAAATTATTTTCTGATAACTTCCTCATCTTTGGAGGATTGATGACTTTTTTGAAAATTTGAGCTTTTAGAGTTAAATGTATTAATCTTTGTCACATTTGTAAAAAAATCAATGTACTATCTTTTAATGTTTTATGCAATAGTTTGCATTAAGCATTTTTAAAAATCTGTTCATGTATTAAGAACTATTTTGCCCTCAGTGGTGGCACATTATTCTATTTTTGGGAATATATTGTGAATTCTGAAATGAGCTACAAACCATTTGGAATCAGGTCAGATGATAAGAATACAAATAAATGTTATTTTGGGGAGATGATGTACAGCATCTGGGATGATAATATGAGGACATTATGATTTTCTTGTGTGATCAAGAAAATGCTTAGGAGCCAAATTGAAAAGAATTTTTAAATAGTAGCATCAGTTGGATTATATGAGCTTCCATGGAAATTAATTTGAAGCATAATAGAAAAAAACTTATTTTTTCCATTATGCCTTGTGACATAATGAAACAACATAGGGCATAGAATTAAGACTCTTTCAGAGAGAGTAAGAAAAGTTCTCTTAGCTCTGTCATTTGAAGTTATACAATTGTTGGCAAGCTTTCTATTTTCTCTATTTGACATACTTATTGAGTGCCTACTGTATACTAGGCTTTGAAGATATGTAAAGAAACTAAAGAGTCAAAAATATTTATCTGCCTTTGAAATCTTCACTTCAGTGAAGAAATAGAAAAAATACAATAAGCAATGACAATTAAGTTGGAAGATATCAAGAACTATGGACTAATTTAAGTAAGGAAGGGCAGAGGGAATGTGAAGATAAAGGAAAAGAATATGTGCAGATTTGTTTGTTATTTATTTTCAATTTAAATTTATTTTAACTAAGAGAAAAAATATATTAAGGGAGTACTATGAGATGATTTGATGCATAAATAAATTGTGTAATGTTTAAATTAGGTTAAATATATCTATCTCCTCCTCAAATATTTATTACACATCTATAGGAAAACATTAAAAATATTTTCTTACAACTTTTTGAAATATGTCATAAATTATTGTTGTAAATAGGCACCCTATTGTACAATGATGTACCAGAGTGTCTTGGTCTTACTATCCAAAAATTTTTAATCTCTCTCTACCCTTTCTTTCTTTCCATTCTCCTCAGCCACTGGGAGCCACCATTCTTCTCACAAGTTCTATAAGATCAAACTTTTTAGATTCTACATATGAATGAGACAGAGCATTCAAAATGTGTTTTTGCGTGTCTGGCTTATTTTGTGCAACATGTTAATATCCATCTCTTTCATTGTGAACCACAGAATTTTCTTCTTTTTAGTTGCTAAGTGGTATTCCATTGTGTGTATGTATCACATTTTCCTTAACCATTCATACAATGATGGACATGTTGTTTGTTCCAATTTCTCGGCTTTTGTAAATAATGCTGCAATGAACATAGGAATACAAACATTTCTTTGACATGCTAAATTCATTCAATTAAACAGTTTACACAGTAGTAGGGTTGTCAGATTATATGATAGTTCTATTTTTATTTTTTAAGACATCACCATACTCTTTTCTATAATGGCTGTTCTAATTTACATTTACAATGTAAATAGCACCCAAGTGTTCCCTTTTCTCCACAGCCTCATAAGCACTTGTTATTTTCTTATTAATAGTCATTTTCACAGAGGTGAAGTAATATCTCATTATGGTTTGAGCTATATTTTCCTGATGATTAGTGATGTTGAACATTTTTTCATGTATCTGATGGCCATTTGTATGTCTTCTTTTGAGAAGTGTCTAGTTGGGCCTATTTTTTAAAAATTGAATTATTTGGGGTTTTGCTTGCTTACCTTTGCTATTGAGTTTATAGAGTTCCTTATGTATTCTGGATATCTATCCCTCATCAGATGTACAATTTGTGTATATTTTCTCTAATTTTGTAGGTTATCACTTCATTCTTTTGCTCCACATAACCTTTTAGTTTTGTGTGATTCCCGTTGGTCCATTTATGTTTTTGGGGTCTTTAAAAAATTCCTCACCCATTCCAATGTCCTGAAGTATTTCCCCTATGTTTTCTTGTAGAAGTTTCATAGTTTCAGGGCCGGGGATCTAGCTCAGTGGCCTAAGCGCCTGCCTGGCAAGTGCAAGGTTGTGAGCTCAATCCCTGGTGCCGCAAAAAAAAAAAAAAGGGAGTTTTAGCCGGGCGTGGTGGCTCACGCCTGTAATCCCAGCACTTGGGAGGCTGAGACAGGCGGATCGTTGTGAGTTTGAGACCAACCTGGGCTACAAAGTGAGCTCAAGGCCAGCCTGAACGGCATAGTGAGACCCTGTCTCAAAAACACCAGGCCTGGGGATCTAGCTCGGTGGTCTAAGTGCCTGCCCGGCAAGCGCAAGGTCGTGAGTTCAATCCCTGGTGCCGCAAAAAAAAAAAAAAAAAAAAAAGAAGTTTCATAGTTTCAGGTCCCATGTTTTAATCTTTAATCTATTTTGAATTGATTTTTATAATGCATGAGATACAGGGCTCTATTTTCATTCCTTTGCATGTAAATAACTTTGCAAATTTCATTTATGGAAGAGACTTTCTTCCAATGCGGGTTCTTATCAACTTTGTGGCCATAGATGTTCAGGGTTACTTATCATGTCTTTCTGTTTTTCCGCTAATCTGTCCTCATTTATTCCCAATATGCTATTTTGATGACTACAGCTTTGCTTTTTCTGTTGATGTCACATACTATAATGCTTCTTGTTTTATTCTTTTTGCTTGGAATGGCTTTGACTATTAAGGATATTTTGTGCTTCCTTACAAATTTTTGGATTTTTTTTTAGGTCTGTGAAGAATGTCATTGACATTTTGATAGAATTTGTAGATAGAATAAACATTTGAAAAAATAAAATCAGTGTACCTTGAGACCATAATATTAAGTGAAATAAATCAAACACACAAGCTTAAATATTACATGGTTTCTTATATATGAGATTCCCCAAATATAAGCAAAATAAAAGATAGGTAAGAGGAAGTAGGGGATTTTTTTTCAAATGGGAGAGGGAAGGAGATGGGGGGAGGTAGGATGGGAAAAGGGATGGAAAAGAAAAAGAATCGAGTGAAAGTAAATCTTTTGCAAATGAGAAAAGGACCAGAGAGTTGGAAGGATCAGAGAAGGAGAGGGGGGTAGCAGACAAAAAAAGAATTATGATGTGTTAAGTATATGTACCAACTCCCCAAAATAAATGCAATGATATGTACTGCAAATATATACTAGTAAAAAATTTTATAGATTAAAAAACATTGATTCTTCCCATTCATGAAAGTGAGATATTCTTTTTGTGTTTGTGTCTTCTTAAACTTCTTTCGTCAACATTTTATAATTTTCATTATAGAGTTCTTTTTGCCTCTTTTATTGAATTTATTTCTTTGTGTTTCATTATTTTTTGTAGTTATTGTAAATAGGATTGCTATTGATTTCTATTTCAAAAGATACACTATTGGCACACTGATTTCTGGTGTTTCAATTTTTTAGCCTTCAATTTATTAATTGAATTTATTAATTCTGACAGTTTTTGCTGGAATTATGGGGTTTTCTATAGACAAAAATCATGTCCTCTTCAAGTCGTGACAACTTGACTCCTTTTCTAATATAGATATCTTTTATCTCTTTCTCTGACTTAATTGCTCTTGCTAAAACTTCCTGCACTATGTTGAATAAAAGTGATGAAAGCCAGTATCCATGTCTTGCTGCAGGTCTTACAAAGTTTTCACCTTTCCCCAATTCAGTATGATGTTAGCTGTTAGCTTATTACAAATAGACTTTTACTAGGTTAAGATGTTACTTTTATACCTAATTTTCAGTGCTTTTATCATAAAACACCATGCCACAACAACAGAACAAAAGAGAAAAGCTATATGATCATCTCAATAGATGCAGAAGGCATTTGATAAAAAGTGCAGTTTGAAATATGTGATCAGGGAAGGCCTCACTGAGAAGGTGATGATTGAGCAAAAACTTGAGGGAGTTGGGAGTGAAAGCCACGTTGCTATCTGGAGGAAAACACCCCAGGCAGAGAGAAGAGCAGGAGCCAAGTCTCTGAGCAGGACTTGTGCCTGGAATGTTTCACAGAGAGAAAAGTGGCTGCGGAAGCTGAAGAGGAGTGAATGAGGTCAAGAGTAGCAGTGGATGAGGTGGAAAAGATAAGGAGAGGAGAGAGGCAGATGATGTGAAGCCTTGAAGGCCACTCCAAGAACATTCTCTTTATCTTGAGTGTGAATAAGAGCCACAAGAGAGTTCTGAATGACATGATCTGTCTTGTACTTTAATTGGATAGCTCTGGGGGCCGTAGTGAGGATAGATTATATAGAGAGACAATGTTGGAAACAGAAACTACTTAAGAGCTTGCTGAAATAATCCAGACAAGAGATAATAACAGACTACATGAGGTTGGTAGAATAGGTGGTATTTTGGTACAGGAAAGAGTCAAGTTCTAGCTATGTTTTTAGTGGATGATCTCACATACACTGATCTGAATAATATACATTAAATGATGATTATAAGGTCTGTATATGTGCCAAAATTGTTGTAATGAATTGTTATCAGTTTTGATATTACATGCCTTAAAAACACTCCTTAAAAGTGTAATATATTGTGAAGAAATGTGAAGTTTATGACAAAAAAGAATAGCCTGGACATAAATGCTAGAGTAGAGGTTAAGTGTGTCATCTATTTGTCTGGATTTTGCCTGAAAATGAGTAGTCTGTCATTTTTAAGAACATAGCAAACATTTTAAATACACACATAACTTACAGTTTGAAGACCTGTTGAAATGGTTATTGGTATTTGAAATTTTCTCTTTCCAAAGATAATAATCATAAGCTGGGTGTGATGGTGGACTCCTATAATCCCAGCACTTGGGAGGCTGAGGCAGGAGAATTGTTTGCAAGTTTGAGACCAGTCTGGGCTACAAAGTGAGCTCAAGGCCAGCTTGAACTGCATTGAGAGATCCTGTCTCAAAAAGACAATTAAAAAAAAAAAGATGATAGTCTACAGATTGCTTTATGCTCAGGCCTCATTAAAAAGACCAATTAAATGTGACTGAAGAACCAAGTAATTAAAGACTCTGGGACAAATCTGTGGTCATCTTTTCTTTATTTTAAACTTGTATTAGTACATATTCGCAGTACCTAATGAATACATTCACTGTAGGGCATTCACACATGTACATAACACATTTCTATTATTTTGCCCCTTCCCTTTCCCTCACTTTTATTTTTTCCAGCATCAAATTCATTTATTTGTCTTACAAGATCTTATAGAGTTAATATAACCTCCAAGAAGTATACTTGGCTTCACGTACTTGAGGGTTTAACATCCTAAAATTAGCTCCGTGTGGTGGCGTAGGCCTACAGTCACAGTACTCAAGAGATGCTG
>RJWT010056409.1:0-10035 GCA_004365215.1 Cuniculus paca
TGCAGGGTACATCAATCTGGGTTGGAAGCTGTTTTCTTTGAGGACTTGAAATATTTCACTCCAAGCTCTTCTTGACTTGATGTTTTGTGTTGAGAAGTCTGCTGTGATTCTGATGGGTTTTCCTTTATAGGTGACCTGTTTCTTTTCTTGAACAGCTTTTAATATTCTGGTCTTGTGTTAGATTTCTGGGATCTTGATTATTGTATGTCTGGGTGTAGATTTACTTTGGTTATGGTTAGCTGGCGTTCTATATGCCTCATTTATCCGAATAGCACATCTTTCTCCCATGTTTGGGAAGTTTTCTGTTAGTACTTCTGTAAATAGAGTTTTTATGTCTTTTGTGTTGACCTCTGCTTCTTCATTGATACCTATCACTTGTAAATTATTTTGCTTTGCATCATCTAGCAGTCTTTGAATTGTTATTTCCTGGCTCCTCATTATTTTTAAGAGGCCTTTCCTTTCCTGATCAAAAGCTGCACACCTGTCTTCAAAGTCTGAAAGTCTATTTTCAGTTTGTTTGAAGAGATTTTTTCCAGCTTGCAATGGAAATTTTAATTTCCAGAATATCTCTTTGAATCTCTTTCATGCATTAAAAATCTCTCTTATATTGTTCATTCATGGCTTCCCTCATTTTCCTTTGCTCCTCTATTTTTTTTTGTCTATGTCTTCTTTAGAGAAGCATAGCAATTCTTTTATTTTGCATTTCTTCTTTTACCTGAGATAGTATTTCTGTTCTAATTTCTTTTATAGCCTCATGGAGTTGTCTCTTTACTTCAGTTGTCATCACTGCAGAAACTTCAGGTGTGCAACTCCCGATCTCTTCCATGTTTTCATCTCCTGGACTTGCTCTGCTTGGGTTGGAGTCCAGGGACTGCCTTTTATTTCTTCGTCTTGACATTTTCCTGGGTTCTTCCAAACAAGTGGGTAGTGGGGTTTTGGGAACCTCCCACATTGGCTAAAATTTCTCAGGAGTGTGACTGTTTGGTTTTCCAGGCCAGTGCTTGCTAGAGGTATCCAATGGTGGCTATTGGGTGCTCTGGTGCAGGGCCCACTTCTGTTTTTCCCAGCCCTTGCTGGGAAGCATCCTGAGGCCTGCTGGAATGCATACAGGTGGAAGCATCCTGAGGCCTGCTGGAATGCATACAGAGCAGGGCCTGCCTCTGCCTTCCCTCTGAGCTCCTTACTGGCAAGCAGCATCTTCCTTTGCCTGTTGGAATGCATGCTGAGCAAGGCCTGCCTCTGCCTTCCCTCTGAGCTTGTTACCAGTCAGGAGATGGAATTCTAACACAGCTGTTAGATTCTGTGCATCCATATTGTTTTAGGCTGTGGATAGCTGTCTTCACTCAGTGTATTCCTGTGGTCTTCCCTCTGTAGGTGTCTGTGTCCTAATTTTCTCTTCCTTCTCTTCCTGCCATTTTCCCAGAAGCCCCCAATAAACTTTCATAAGTGGTGTTAGTGGGAGGTAAGAAAGACACATCTGGAAAGAAAGTATTGAGAGTCAATCTTCAAAATCATTGAGATCATGAACTTAATCAACTATGATAGGCCAAATGAGTGATAATAAACCAGAACTCTAGTGGAGACATTAAGAATGCATTAAAATTACATAATTTTGACATTGGAATTAAGGAATTTGTAGACATTTCATAGGGGTGACAGAATACTGATTATTAATGATGTGTAAGTTTCTTGCTGTGTGCGCTGGTTATGTGATGTACTTGGATAGGAATAAATACACAGGATGGGAAAAAATGGTTAGATAATGAGTTTAACTGACTCAAGTCTAACCAAATAAAGAAGTTCCCTAGGTAGTTTAAAATTCTTGTTTAGCGTTCAGAAAAGAGGCTTACAGTTAATGTATCATACACATCTCCAAATTATGGATCACTGTTGAAAAGATCTAGGTAAAAAGGGAGAATCTTATAGAAGCAAGAGGAGGGAAAGCAAAAAGAGCATCATGAGGCAAAGATGTGTGCTAGGGGCAACTGCAAAAGGGTTTCTGGGAAATGAGGTAAGAGGAGATTGGGAGAACAGGAGGCAGGAGACGTCCAAGGGAGGAGCAGTTATCTATAATATTTTCCTTCTGAGCAGACAGCACACAAGGAAGAAGAGGAAGAGGTAATTGATACTGGAGGAATTTCCCCCTCGATAGTAGTCATAGGAGTATAATGAGGATAATAATGGCTAGAAATTTGGTTGGCAGTGACACAGGAATGAGTGGAGGTGTGGCAGTTGGAAGTAGTATGTATATTTAAGGCATTTGCTGGTGGATTGAAACACTGAGACAGCTAGAAAGGCTGTGATGTGTGTATAATTTAAAGGATTTTGTTTAGGATAAAGGATCAATTTCACTTCTGAAATATTGTTATTATTTTGTAGCTGTGTAGCATTTTCACATTCATTATTCTTCAGGTATTTCTAGTCCTTCACATGCCTTTGGTACATCTGCTGAGAAGCACAGCAAATGCATTAAAGAAGAGAGATTTCAGGACTGCCCAGTGGTCCTCGAAGCAACTTCTTTAGATGTTAGCACCCAGAGAGGCAAAGAATGCACCTCTCTCACAGTTTACAAATTTAGTTAAAAACAGACCTCTTCCATTCTTAGGAAAACACAGAAAGAGAGATGCTTGTAAGAGAATCTTGGCAATATTCCTTTGCAGATGTACTTGGGTAAGAACATATCAAATCTCTAAAATGCAATGTAAATATCCATTTTCCTCTACTCGAATAAGGGGGAAGAAGTGGGTGAAATGGAAATCAACGGTCTTACTCTGGCTCATTTTTTCCCTTTTACTATAACTTACATTCCCATTCCTTTCTGGTAAAATCATGATTTTTAAATTACCTTTCCAATACAAGAGTCACTTTGTAAATAAGATGTGAACATTCAGATCACAGAGGAAAGAATGAGAAAAATAAAGCAATTGTATCTTCTTATTCTCCTTGGCCTTTAAGCTCCCACTGATTTAATAACTCTCAAACCACATTTAGGATTATTGCATATCAAAGAGAAATAATATTGGCTGCCAATTATTACATTAAAAAGAAATCTTGTATGAACTTAGAATTGAAGTAATTTCTTTCCTTGAGTGAGTGGAATTAAGTTGGAGGTGATTTTGATGTTATTGAGGAGGCCTTAATCACACTGTCTCTTTAAACTGTTTATCCAAATCTTTCCATGGGAATGCCTAAGGGATATCCCTCAACCTCCATGATGACACAACTGGGAAAATATTGGATCTTAATAGCAAGCCATGTGGGTACATTTTCTACTAAGATTTTTTTTAATCTGGAATTTAATTTAAGGATTTAATCTAATTTTCCCTTAAATTGCTCATTTCTTTGCACAGTGCTGAAGTGTGGGCTGTCTCATGAAGAAAACTTCCTAATTCTTCAGTACTGTGTGAATACATAACTCTACATTCAAATGAAACTTAAAAAGGAGTTGCAGTTAGCAGAGAATTTTCATCATTTTTATTGAAGATAACATTTAAGCCAGAATAGAAAATAAAATATATATGCAGATATTTAGAAAAGGTAGTAAGAAAAAATAATAGTAATCACTAGGACTTTCTTAGTTGATAGTGGCTGCCAGCAATGATTCAAATAATTGGCCTTCCTTATATTACTCATTTCTCCCAGGAATCATAAGATAAATACTAGTATTATCAACAGAGGCAAAGAGAGGTTAAGTAATTGGCAAAAAGTCACACAGCTAGTAAGAAATAGAGTTTAAAATCCATCCTTAGGCAGTCTGGCTTCAGAGCTATAGATGGTTCACAAACTATACCCCTTGGATGACATATTTTATTGCTGAAGTGTTAACAAGAATTGAATTTCAAATATAATGTAAAAAGTTGAAAATGAACATAATGGAGAAGCAGCTAATTACTAGCTGTAATATGTTACATAAATTCATCTCATAAATTTATTTTAGTAGACCTAGTTAATCAACATAAAATTTAGTATACATTTTCCTGAATATTATAAATATTCTTTCTTAATCCTAACTCAGATTATTAATGAAAATGCTGAACAGAACAGGGATGGGCAGAATGCCCTATTAGAACATGCAAATGTCACTCATGATGGAAATGAGTCCAGCAGCTCAGGTGAGCGATGGATAAATTAATGCAAAGCCATTAAAAAAGCATTAGATCCACATTTCACCATACTGTCACTTTAAAATGAGTTTGTCAGATGTCTTGGTGAAATTCAAATACCTCTATTTTTCAAGAGTGAACTTTTAAAGGGACCAAGGCAGCAGGACTTCTGCAAGGACACCATAATTTCTGATAACCTACTTTTGCCATGAGAGAATCGTTAGAAGTTATACGAATGTAGCAGAGAAACAAGGGTTTTTTTTTTTTTTTTTTTTTTTGTAGAAAGGTTGCTACTTTTCTTTAAGGGTAGGAAAAGAGAGGTGACCTACTCATGACTTTCTGCTAGAAACTGTAATACGTACTGCAGGAAATTGTTTCTTCTCACCGTGCAGAAATGCTGTCAGAGACAAAGTACTGAGGACCATGCTTTCGATTTGGATCCAATCAGAAAAAAGGTTGGAGAGAGCTCCGCAGAGAGGACATGTTTGCACATGCGGTGTTCCCTGCATAGATTATTCATGATCGATTTCAGGAGCTGGGCACAGAAGCAAGAGAAGTAAAGTCCACAGGAGAAGTTGCAGAAAATGTGGACAAGAGGAAGTGCAGAAAAGAGTTCCGCATTAGCACAAGAGCCTGCTACGGTGTAACGGCAGACCAAGCCAGCTAGGATGGCCACATTGCAAGAATGCTGATCCAACTAATTTGAGTTGAGAGGTTCTTTTGGCTCCTAAAATAAATTCCTACCAGTGTCATATACCTGTAAATTATTTTCTATTTCCCCTTTAATTGTTCAGTGCATTCATTTACAAGTTTACCTCGAGAGTCGTTAAGTAATTTTTTTAAAAATGATCTTTGTTTAGAGTTCTGGTTGAGTTTTCTGTTGAATTATTTGGTGGAAGCAAAAATAACTCAGTGGTGGAAAACCCCACATGTAATTTTGCTCTGCAAACTGATGTCCATCTCCAGATGATTATCAAGAACTGAATCTTTGTGGTCCTACACTTAGGGTGGATGGAAATAACCACAAAGTTTATAATCTGTACTCGTAAAGGAATCATTAGTGAGATACAGGAGATTATTTTAATTTAAATTTGGAATTTTTCTTTTACACACTTTTTTAATCTCCTTCATGTCATAAGCTAAAAAGACTAGGAATTACAAGATTACATGTGCAAGCATTTATTTTTTGATTTAAAAATAAATACCTGAAACACAAGATTAAAAATATTTCACTCATTGAAAATATTATCAATATTTTGAAAATATTTGCCAAATGCTCTTTAATATATTATTCTTCAAATGATATGATTTATTTTCTTTCATTATTGGCATAGAGCTTTGTGTCTATTAGAAATGAAGGCAGTCTCTTCTGAAAATATGCTAAGGTAATTATATTTTGAAAATGACATTTTATAGCTAATAATCTTCATTTTCAGAGTTACATTGTATTAAGATGTTATAGATTTTTTTATGAATTGAATTAACTTACTAATATACATCAGCAAATGAATCAGTGTATTATAAGATTTATTTTCATATTTGTTTCAAATTATATCACACTTTTTGGTAGCATTCAATTACTTACAATACTTAATTTGTTTTAAGGCACAACGAAGAAGTTATTTGCAATGTTTAATTGTCCATTTTTTTTTATAACAGTGTTGCACTTGCTTGTGATAGATGTAGCTACATTAAATAACAGGGACAGGTATATACTACCAAAATACCTTTTCTATTAAACACATCATGACTATTTATTATTCTTCTTTTCACAGTCTTGTGCATGAATTTTTTTTTTTACAAAAGAAAGAAAGATCCAGGTAGTATATTTTAAAAATCTATTCTAGGGACCAATATTCTCGGAATTTTGAAACAGGAAAATTGGTGTGTATCTATACATTTAATGGATTTTAATCAGGTTAAAAACGAGCACAGGATAAGCCTCTAAGGAAAAAGCATTTGTCCTAGATGGAAGAGGAGACAGTACCACTCGGTTGCTCCTACTGGCATGCAGGAATTTTCAAACTTTTTTCACATATCTTCGCTTCAGGTAGTTCTGCTGTTGTCACATTATTTTAAATGCTATTTGTCAGGGTCCTTTGCTCACTTTGTACCAACCAAGTTGAACTTCTCAATACTTGAGAATGCAAGTACTTTGAAATTAGTCACCTGGATTTAATGAGCCAGGTGTGTGAACTTAAAGAATCCGGTAAACCTCACTAAATCTGTGCTCCTCTGGTGAATGTGATCCTAACATTCACCTCTAGCATTTATTGTCATTAGATAATTATACAGAGGACCTAGGCCAGAATCCGTGTCATTATATGAACTCAGATAGTTTCAATCCTATTTGAGAACTGAACACCCACAGTGATTACTCCACTTTTTTTGTCTTTTACTCTAATGATAGCATTGTTCCTTTCTTATCAGTTGCTTCCTAGGCTTGGTATAAGTGGGGCGCGGGGGGTGTGGTTGGGTGCTGAATTATTGTTTTCCTTATTTCATGTAATCATTCATTTTAGAGAGTGTTAGACAACTCACTTCATAGTAATGATAGCCATTGAGATACATTCTTGCTTCAGACCATCCTCATGTGAAAGATTTTAATTGATACAGGTGACAATAGAAATGTATTATATAGAAAATGTTATTTTCTACCAGGTTAAAAATAACATCAGCATGTGAAACACTGTACATCTCTATGTAATGGCTCTGTCTTTCAATTGCCATTTTGGAAGTGTTTTAATGAACAAAAAATTCAAAACAGAGAATCTCAGAATCCATCAGGACAATTCTTGTTATGCACTAACCACTATTCTTTCAGAACAATAATCATCGAGTATGAAATCTTGATACCCATACAGTTCAATAACCAATTTTTGATGTGGAAAATCTTCATATTTGATGCTGATGGTGGCTGCATTTTGCCACCACATCTGACTCTGAACTTGGTGTGGCAGCTGGAATCCTATTGGTTCACAGGGTGAATCAGCGACCACCAAGGGCAGGTCATGGGTAGCTGGAACTATCTCTGGAATTATGCTGAAGTTTTATCTTTGAGAAATTTAGGTTCCAGAGCACTTGAAGCATGTTTTAAGCTCTTAGAGTCATGATACATAAAAAAGAAAGAAAGCTGATATGTTATAATTTTGGTGTGTTTTGTGCCTAAAATTATCAGCTAGAGTACAGAAAAAATACTAGTTTCATGTGTTTATTAACACATTGCCTCCTATTTTAATCTGCTCTCAGGATACACACTATTTTGTTAAATAGTATAGAAATTTTTTTTACTGGTAATTAATGTCTAATATCTTGTGAAAAACTAAAAATGCTGACAAACCAAACAGGATAAGAATGCATAAAATAGAGTGTGATTGTTAATTAATGGGCCTAAATTTTCCAGGTGTTCTCCATAACCTGTTATCAGCCTAACAGTGAAAAGTGCTGGCTGGAGGCTACCTAGATGTAATGGACCTTCTCGCACACATTTGGAGAAAATGCTGTTTCCATGGCAGCTATTTTTATGGACATTGAGATTAGCTGTGTGACTCCCCCAGGAAGATGTCCTATGGAAGAGAATTGAATCTCACCAGGGCTGCTGTATTTCCAAATTCCAGAGGCTCAACTAAACTATTGAAATGACATGGCATGGAAGAACACCTAAATTGAGAAATATGACCAAAGTAGTGTGAAATAAAATCAATAAAATCAATCAGAGGATCACAAAGCATATATCCTGGTCTATGAAGTGGAACATTTCCCATCAGCTGTAGAGAAATTGTCAGTAAGTGGCCCAGGTTAAGAATAAAGTGAACAAGAGCTAACAATTCACACACATGTCGTGAAAGTATGGACAGGAATTCCTTCTCCGTATTCAATGACTTATAACATGTCCTAGGGACAGTAGATTGGAGAAGAGAGAAGGAAATGTACATAAACTGAATGATTTTGAAGAGAACATTTTGTGCCACACAGCTTTCGTGATCGTCATAGCCACTTTTTTTTTCTTTTTTCTTTTCAAAAGAATACAATCACACAAAATAAAACAGAGTAGAGTCAATCACAACAAAACAATGAACATGGTACATGACTTCTAAACAGGGTAAAAAGCAATCAATAATGGCTACCATAATGCCTCTTGTTATCTGCAATATAACTGCCCATACCAGCAGGGATAAGTAAAATCAAACAAAGTAGAACAGAATAAAACTGGTAAAAAAAACAAAACAAAACAAAACAAACAAAGAACAATGTGAGCAATACAGAACTTCAAGATACTAGTAAAACAGTAGTGGGTACCATAATGCTTCTTGTTATCTTCAGAATAGTTGCCTACATCTTCAGACATATTACAATCAAACAACACAGAGTAGAGTAAAATCAATCAAAACCAAACAATGAAAGCAATACAGGGTTTCAAAACAAGGCAATTGGACACTCTTGATGGCTGCAATTATATGTTTTATTATCTTTATTTATTTATTTATTTTTTTGCGGCACCAGGGATTGAACTCATGATCTTGCGCTTGCTGGGCAGGCGCTTAGACCGCTGAGCTACATCCCCAGCCCTGTTTTTTGAGACTGGGTCTCACTATGCCGTTCAGGCTGGCCTTGAGCTCACTTTGTAGCCCAGGCTGGTCTCGAATTCACAACGATCCGCCTGTCTCAGCCTCCCGAGTGCTGGGATTACAGGTGTGAGCCACCATGCCCGGCTTATGTTTTGTTATCTTTAAAATAGCTGTCCATGCCATCAAGTATAATAAAATCCAACAAATCAGAATAAAATGAAACTAATCAGAACAATGAAGACGATATGATTTTCAAATTATGATAATAGATTAACAGTGGTCACTTCCTTCCTTTTTTAGATAATTCCTCCCCTTTGACTTTCCCAATATGTATCGTGCATTTTGGATCCCAGTAACTCCTTTAGTTTGTTATACTAGGGAAAGCACACGAAATTCACCCATGTGACTCTGAACCATTTCATCCACGATCTCAAGTTGTCTTTATCCACCTACAAGAGCCTTTAGATTATCTTCCTTTATAGCTGATTAGATTTCTACCACATAAAATACCATGTCTTTCTTATCCATTCTGCAGTTGATAGGTAAGTTACCCCTATTTTTTTTTTGACTCCCTGTCACATAGGGCATTGTTCTCTCTCCTTTGACTTTCAGTCTATGAATTTTCTTTCTAGTTACATGTGTTTCTTGTATAGAGCATATTGATGGATTCTGTCTCCTGATCCACTCTGCTTGTATTTCTTTCTATTGGTGCATTGAGGCCATATACATTAATAGTTTTGGCCCTCTTGCACTGTGTTGTCTCTGCCATGCTATTTTCCTGCCATTGGCTCCCTCTTTTCCCTCTCCATTTGATCAACTGGCCCCACTTGATGGTCCCCCTCTGCCATTGTTCCTGGGACCATGGTCCTTTTTAATCTCTCTCTAGAATGTCCTTGTATTCTTTGTAGGGTTGGTTTGGTGGTCATGAATTCCTTGAGTTATTCTTTTGTCATGGAAGCATTTTGTTTCTCCATTAATTTTGAAAGAAAGTTTTCATTTTCCTTTTTTTTTATTTTAAAGAGAATAGAACAAAACAAAACAAAACAAAACAAAACAAAACAGAATAGAGTCAAACACAACATAGCATTTCAGAACAGAGCACTGCAAGCAATACAGGTCTTCAAAACATAACAACAGGAGATTAACAATGGCTACCCTAGTGTCTCTTGCCTTCTTCGAAATGGTTGTTCATACATTCACAGACAATAAACTCAAGCAAAACAAAATAATATAAAACCAGATAAAACAAAAGAGTGAAAGCATTACAAGAAAGTTTTGCAGGGTACATCAGTCTGGGTTGGAAGTTGTTTTCTTTCAGGACTTGCATTACTTCACTCCAGCTGCTTCTTGACTTGATGGTTTGT
>RJWT010056410.1:0-10030 GCA_004365215.1 Cuniculus paca
TTTTGTTTTGTTTGATTGTATTCTTTTCAAAATAAAAAAGAATAAAAAAACAAAAAAAGAAACTCACCTATACTAGTGCCATAAATCTCTGTGAATGAATTCATGTTTTATACATTCTAATTGCCTTAGCATGATACTAATAAAAAAGTGTAGCCAAAAGAGCACATTCTAAATTGTTATAGAAAGACACAAAAGCCTATCAATTGTGCTACAGAAAATGATAGATTTTATATTTCTCATAATATACAAAGAAAATTTAAAAGTCCTGTTTCTTACGAAGATCCAGTTAAGAAATATGGGAGCAAAAATGTATTTTAGATAGTATCAAGGAATAAACAAATAAAGAGATATGATATAATTTATTATAAAATAATCATGTGTTTTTACAAAATTTCAGGAATTATGAAAGTCCAATTTTCATTGAAATTCTTGCCCAAATAGATAAGAGTCCAGTATTCTTGTATCCACACCCAATCTTGCAGGTGATAGACAGATTATAAGGTAGATCAGAGCACATTAGCTTACTTATAACTTAAAGACAATAAATCATATTTTATGTGTCCCTTACAGAAATTTTCCAAAGGATACAAATAATTAGACACAGGGATTTTATTAGTATGGATTTGAGAATAAGCACAGCCTCACCAGATAAGTAAACATAGAAAAAAATTTTATACCTCTCTGTCTCAGTTTCTTAACCATAAAATAATGATAAAGAATCTTTTCTCTCCAAGAGATTCTAAATTTCAAGAAACATATAATACAGATTTCTGTCATGTGCTACTCCTGCTAAAGACATCTCTGTCTGAAGGTGGCAGAGAGTCAGTGATTTCCAGTAATGAGAGCGTGAAAGCATTTTCACGTACTTGAAAGGCTTATGTTTTATTAATCATCAATCTCTAGTGCATTGCTGTTCCTCAAATGGCTGATGACATGAAAGGTTAGTATTCCAAATTCAGTGTATCATAACTCTGCGCTGAGCAAAGGATAAGATAAAGTCATCAACAAGTAAGAACACATAAGGAAAAAAAAATTATGCCCCAATTTCTTCTCAGGAGACATAATTCTGACCTGGGATGCCCTATGTCAATATGATGCATTAGATGAATTATTTTTCACTTAATGATCACTGTGTCCTTCTCTGAGTAGATTTTTTTGTGACATCATCACCTTTCCCAGCATTTAGATTCTTTGGGCTGGTTGAGACTTCTCCAGACCGGTAACTCATTCTCTGACTTACGGAGAAATACAGACCCGAAGACCTGCAAATAACTGGTTTAGGAAAACTCGTGAATGTTTATTTTGGCTGCAAACTTGCCTGAGTGTCTTTTAAAAAAAATGTTTTTTTTTACACCTACATAAAGGATAATTGATTACTTTGATACAATAATTCATTCCATAATTATTAATTACATAATTCATGCAGTGACTCTTTGCTTATACTTTCTAGTGAAATTAGCATTGCATCAATAAATACTGAGGTCAGGTGCGATTTTTTCAGAGAAACGAAACCACCAATCTCATTATAAATACTTTCTTTTTCTGCCGGGGATCTAGCTTAGTGGCCTAAGCGCCTGCCTGGCAAGCACAAGGTCGTGAGTTCAATCCCTGGTGCTGCGAAAAAAAAAAAAAACTTTCTTTTTCTAGAAAACATATTGACTGCATGCAACAATCAAAATTATAGTAAGAAATGTTCTCTATTAAAAGGATGCATTATCACCCAAAAGAACACACTTGACAGGAAAAGGGGTTGTCTTTATCAGTTACCCCAAGACTTCAGTAAAACATGAATTTATTCCAGACAAACCTCAGGTCACCTTGTTTGCCACCTCCATCGTGCTCTCCCAGTATGGCGCTCGACCTCACACACGTGTGGTTTAGAACTACCCTCGGACATGTGATACGAAACACAGAGGAGTGAAGTGCACATCTGTGGTGTAGACATCACACGTCTGATACACTGGGAAACTCAGAGTGTGGCTTGGAGAGGACATGCATATGGATAGAGGAGGTCAAGTCTGACAAGGGAACTCTAGTTTTATATGATGACAGACTAAATAATCTGTAAACACTTCAAGAGAAATACATTTGAACAGCTGAATAAAATACAAAACATTCCCTACATTTCACAATTCAGTTTTAAGAAAAGAAATCCCTGATCCACAAAGCATTAGGGAAAACAGAATTCAAGAAGACAGAATTCATTCATTGAGTCCTAGTTGTCTGCATAAATTTTTATCTTTGGAACTAAAATATCTAAGTTTTCCAAGGCCTATGATTGGGGATGGGAGATGTTAGACTCCCTTCAGGCAAGAGGGGAACTGAGACCCTTACACCTGTCTGCCTCTCAGTGCTTGTACTTTCATTTTGCTATTTGTGTTTTGTTTTGTTTTCACAATGAATGCGGAGGAGAATAACAAAAAATTATAAAAATGATATCTTTTTAAAATATAAAAGAAAATAAATAGAAGTTTACTGTGAAATATAGTGAAATTGTTGGCTTAAAAATTATAAATGGTTCATAAGTTCTATTTGGAAATTCAATTGCATACCAATGATTAAAAAGAATCAGGAAAAAAAATTTCCATCTATTTTGTGTGAGCATATATAATTACATACTAGCTATTAGTATATTCAATCAAAACTGCAAGTATAAAATATTCAGTTCTAACGAAATGTTAGACTTTTTCAGGATCAAACAATGCTTAAAACCTAGTTGATAAAGGATAACTTTGTTGCAGCAATATCTTAATTTGAACATAATTTCTTAAATTATATACTTTTAAAAAAATGCGTTGTGAATCGTGCTGACAACACCATCCTGGGAAATTGTGACACACAGCACTTCAGGAATTAGCATTGCTATCTGCAGTCTCTGATATGGGTCATACAGGGAAATATCTGTGAGCATAAATAACAGCTCATCTGAGCTGGCACCCTCGAGAATCAGTATCCTGTATTCACTGAGATGCCAGTATTTGTTTTCTGCAGTTTTTTTTTTTTGGCGGCACCGGGGATTGAACTCACGACCTTGTGCTTGCCAGGCAGGCACTTAGGCCTCTGAGCTAGATCCCCTGCCCTGCTGTTTTTGAGACAGGGTCTCACTATGCCGTTCAGGCTGACCTTGAGCTCGCTTTGTAGCCCAGGCTGGTCTCGAACTCACAACGATCCGCCTGTCTCAGCCTACCGAGTGCTGGGATTACAGGCGTGAGCCACCATGCCCGGCAAAAAAAATTTTTTTTTTTTTCGGCACTGGGGGTTGAACTCACGATCTTGCGCTTGCCAGGCAGGCGCTTAGACTGCTGAGCTAGATCCCCAGCCCTCAGTATTTGTTTTCTACTTCCCTTTCTGAGCAACTTTATAATCCTATCTATGATGTTAAATTTAATCACTGGAGATTGTTAGGTGGAATTAAACCATGGTGTTTGAGGTTAGACAGACCCAGATCTGCCCAAAAAAGGACAAGTACTTAACCTCTTGGAGGCCACACATTTTGCCCATTTTGAATAAAGGTAAGAGTGCTTGTCTTACAAGGTGGATGTAAGGATTATTAATAATAAATGCAAAGCTGGCAGCATAAAGTAGGATTTCAAAAATGGTAGATATTATTACAACCATACATCAGAATCAGTGGGATACTTTAAGAACAACACAGGGCATCTAATGTCAGGAGACGTAGCTGTTCTCAGGACTGCAGATATTTCAGACAGCAAAAAGGACATCCTGATCGGTAAGGGAATCTGGGCATGTGCTAAGACGAGAGAGAGGGCAAGAGAAGGGAAATCAAACAAGATCAAGATGTGAAAGGTGCAAGTTTCCCATAATGCATGCGTAAAATATCTATCACAAACACATACTAATAAAAACAATAAAAAAGAACCATGATGCACTTTTTCTTACTTTCCCATGTGATGCCCACATTGCATACTTTTCAGAAGCTTCTGCTGCTGCTTCTTCTTTTTTTAAAATAACTCAGATGAATCTATCTTTTGTTTGGTGACTCTTCTATGTGAAAAAATTTCATATTTATTGGAGAAAATATGCAAAACAATTCTAATTGGTTTTCAGCCTTGTGTCACTGCTACCAGAAGGTGTGGTAGCCAGCAGCATTTCCAGGTTCTTGCTGTCCTGTTGAAAATATTGGGCTAGATGATTGATCAATATAGAAATCTATTATGTATTTAAGGTAAAAAAAGAAAGTTAAAAGATGAAAAAGGAAAAGTGCTCCAGGAGAAGCACTCTGAAGAGAGAAGAGAAGGGAAGGGCAGGGCAGGGCAGGGCAGGGCAGGGCAGGGCAAGGCAGAGCAGAGCAGAGCAGAGAAGAGAAGAGAAAAGAAGATGCACCCTGCACACAGAACAAGCCCTTGAAAAATCCAGAGTCAATGACTGTCATCTTTTATAACCTCTTCTGATGTCAAGTCTGTCCCACAGGAAGTTGTTCTGCTCATGCACTCCAGTCATGATTGGACAGCCCTCAGTGATTGACAGGCCACACAAGTATTGTCCAGCCTCTTTGCCATGCCCTAATCTCTTACCTTATAGCAAATATTAGATTGAGCTTCAAAGAACTTTTTAAGGAGACAAGTACGAAATATAAAAGTGACACTTGAATTCAGGTCTCTAAA
Organism: Cuniculus paca; assembly: GCA_004365215.1. NCBI lineage: Eukaryota > Metazoa > Chordata > Mammalia > Rodentia > Cuniculidae > Cuniculus > Cuniculus paca. Next base: position 4,626 of record RJWT010056410.1, read on the forward strand.
ATTCAGAATTTGTTTCAATACCTAACACAAATGTCTTTCGCCAGGTAGATTTCTGTTTCTAGGTTCAGTTGCCCTACCTGTCCACAAGATGGGGAAGAGGAAGAGGTTGATGAGAAAAATGTGGAAAGAAAGAAAACTGGTCACAGTCCAGGTGACAGTGTGCAGAAGGCAGGAACCATGGGTCCCAAAGACCTGCAGTAATAGAACCGTTAGTGTCCTTAGGAAATGAACGCATGGCTACCTGAACATACGGGCTTTTGCTGGTGCTCCAAATGAATGATTTTGCTTGCAAAAGACCGCATTGTAGTGATTCTAACAACATAGAAAGATGTGGATTTTTCTTGAGTGGTCACATGCACACATTGACACACACACACTGGCACACAGGCACACACTGGCACACATGCTTACACTGACACACACGCACACACTGACACTTGCACACACACATAAGTGGATGAATCACTTCACGCTTTCTCATTGACCACATAACTATGTGCATAACCAAACTGACTTGTAAATGAAAGTGAGAGCAGAATGATTCCCTTGCTATGGGTGTGTTATAAATAAAGAAATTATGATACAGTGGTGTCCCGGTTCACGAATTTAATTTGTTTCACCGTCCTGGGGAATATGGTCATGGGTATCGTTGTGTTCCTCTTTGATGCAGAGTTCATGAACTGAAGCAAAACTTTACAAAACATTTATGTTCATGAACTTAATTGTTCTGAATAGAAGCGTTGGTGAACTGAGAAATTACTGTACCAGGAGTGTGACTATTCAGGAAAGGAAAAAAACAGGAGCATTTCCAGTTGCATCTTAATCACTTAATTGACTTATCATCCATTTGCAATGAAACCTTGGATTTCTGAAAATCATGATAATTAATTAAACCCATGGTTCTGGCAGAATTAATTCAAAAATTGTAATTTTTATCCTTATTCAAACATCCTTGGGTTTCCGTGAAATTATTGTGCAGGCCTTTTAACTATGGTTATATGTAGCTGTTGGGAGCCTATTTATTGTCTCTAATTGTGGTTTTAAAACTATACTCAGGGCCTTTAATGCTATTGAGGAGCTTAGCCTGCCTGCAAAAGGATACACACAAGAAAATCATAATAAGATGAATTAAGAAATTTTCTTTTTTCTGTTTTACCAAACATACTTTAATGTACTAAAAGATCATTTGACAGATGCCCCACAGAGCCTCATATATGTGTTTCTTCAAATATATTCAAATAATTCCCGAACAATGGATTAAATGCTCAGCATCACACATACAGTACTGTGCTGAGTCTCTGTGCTGTGAATAAAGTGAAGAAATAATGCCTTTTTATGGAAGTTACAAATAAAGTAATTTGTGTAATTATTCTGTAATAATGTAATTGTTGCCATGTAGAATACAGACCATTAAAAAAAAAGCATTAAGTAATTGTAGGGTTATTTATGGCCTGAAAATTGTCTGGCAATTATACCAGAGGTAATAGTCGCATGAAATTCACAGCTTAATTGTTACTTGATTTTAAAATGTAAAATGTGGGTATCTTTTTATTATAGACCTAAGCACCTTAGTGCATAATTATATCGCGTGCTCCAAACAGAGTAGAAAATTGGGCTAGATCCAATAAAGCAACTCGCTCTCCTATTTAATTTTTAAGTTCTTGAAAAATTACCTTTTTAAAAAATTGGTTTTGCCACTCAATCTCAATTTTCACATTTTTAAATTGCAGCTTGGAAGTGTGGATTAGGGAGCTATGTGATATTATTCTCTGTCCTACTTTGATTGTGGGTCTGTGTGTCTGCACATGCCCACGTGTGTGTAATTCTAATGGATAGAGCCTCCTGTGTTCTTTAAAATCATCATTAAACAGAAAGCTGGTACTATTTCTAATAAGACTATTCATAAGTACTGGGCACACCTCATATGTGCAATTGCTTGCACCCATGTGAAATTTTACTTTCGGATGTCTTATTTCAGAAGGCAAATCACAGTTTGTGTTCATCAGGGAAAGAGGCTGAAATGAAGACCCCCACCCCTTCCTGCACCATCACACTCAGTGGCACTGCCCCTTTCTGTCTGGTCTCCTCACCAGCAACCTCGTCCTGCCCTCCCACATCCAGGGATTCACTGGTGCACCTCCCACACCACCCCAAACTCCACACTCCTCTCTTGGTAAGGCTCTGCATGTGTGGACATCATCACTGGCTCACTTCTGCCAAAGTTCACAACCTATCGCCTGAAAGCATTTGATTGACTTACAAGAAAAATGAATCCCCATTTGCAACCCATTTTAAGAACATTCTTTAGTTTTTGCTGTATGGGAAAGCTCACTTTATCCCTGAGAATGCTGACCCCCGCCAAGCCCTGAAGGGATGGTCACTTCTATTCCCTTAATCTCCATACTCTCACCCTGCCAGGTGTTTAGCATGCTTCATGGCTGTTCACAGACACACCTCTTTCTTCCCTTGCTCCTGTCCCAGCTAACACTTTGAAGTCAGTGGCTGTTACCCACTAGGAAGTAGAAACGGAGATATAGCTTAGTGAGTCAGCATCTGCCTTGCAAGCGCAAGGTCCTGAGTTTGATTCCCAGTCCAAAAAACAAAAACCAAACAAACATACAAGCCAAAAAACCTTACTACTGAACAAGGGAGAGATGCACGGGGCCAGCAGGATGTGGGTTGAGTTGGGTGCTTCCCTTGCAGGGCAGGGCGCGACGTGGCTTTCGTCTTGTGTGGAGATGTGTGATCGCTCACCTGGCACCTGTGAGGGGCTGAAGCGTGGCCACTCTACCTGGTGAAGACTCAGCCGTGTCTTGGAACTTACACTTTGGAGTTTGCAGCTTGTTTGTATGCTAAATTGTGTCACGATTTGCTATGCAAGGATTCAAAGAAGCTGACTTAGGCCAAATTTAATTTAACAAATAAATATACACACGACTCCTCCTGAACTCTGACCTCTTGTATCTTGAGCGTTATTCCTCAGTAAATCTGTCTTCTACCTTACATGAGCCACTCATTACCAGACATGATTCTTTAAATCTAAAGAAATTCAATTTTTTATACTCCTATGAATAATGATGTTAAGTTTATCAAAACAAGAATAAAGCTTTGTTATTTTCTTTAGTTATTTAAGAGTTGTGGCAGAATAATAAAAGTTCTATTTTTAAAATCTTTCACATTATGCCTGGCATAGAATAATTGTCACATTTCTATTTGTTTTTATAAATCAATACCCTACTGAATAAATGAAAAAGAAATAATAGTTGGGTACCCTTCCAAAAGAGAAAAAATACTGTGTAGTCCTTGCAGTGCTAGGTAGCAAGGACTTCCAATCACTCTAGTGCCTTTGTTTTATGCTCCCTCTTTTTCTTTGATATTTCCTTAAAAAACAACAACAATAAACAAACAAACAAACAAAATAAACACTCCATGTTAATTTAAGCTCAGACCTTTCATCCCTTCCCATTATCATACTGGAGCCCCGTGCTTTAGTGCATGGGCATGGGAGAGGGGAAACGATCCATGACATGATGTTAGCATCTAACTCCTGTGGGGTCTGCGTTCAGGACTCATTACTTTAAAAGTATTTAAGGCCACTTTTATTCTCCTTCCTTTGAGGTGTCAGGAACAATGGAGGGACTTACTGTGGATAATCATCCTTTGAGCTTCTCAGAGAGGTGTTTCTGGCAAAGTCCTTTTCTCTACAGAGAAGATCTTTGATAGAATAACACACCGGGCAGGTGTTAAACAATCGTTTCTTCAGTGTTCCCTACCAAGGCATGTGCATCAGTAAGAGAACCTGTCAAAGTCCTGGAATAAAAATCTATGAAAATATAGGAGGGCCAGGCATAGTAGCACATTATAATCTCAGCACTCAGAGAGGCTGAGGCAGGGAGATTACAAATTTGAGCAGAGCTTGAGCAAATCACCAACTTGAGGAAACTGTCGAAGTGGAAGGAAGGAAGGAATGAGGGAGGGAGGGAGAGAAAAGAGGAAGGAACAGAAGGAAGGCAGGAAGGAAGGAAGAAAGAAAGTACGAGGGGGAAAAGAAAGAAGGAAGGAAAGAAAGCAGGCAGGCAGGCAGTCTGGAGATGCAGCTCAATGTGAAGACTGGGTTCAACCCCCCAGTATGGAAAATAAAAACTCATAGAGAACGGTTAAGACAAAAGCGCCCAAGATTTTCTATCAAGATAGTTCGTGCTTCTCAAATCACCATTTCAATATCCCTGCCAGTTTATGGGTCCGGTAGTTCCTGCCCTATTCAATCTGATCTTGGCTGAAGTTCTCTGTATTCTCTGTCGCTCCAGATTTGAGGGTGGCAGTTTGCTGTGGGACTTGAATTTTCTGATGGGTCCAGGAAAATTCACTGATTTTTAGTTTGTTCCACTCTGTTCTGACCGTAAGGAGGGCACTGACCACGGACCTTGTGAGTGCTGAGTGCCGCACTGCGCAGCATTTCACTTGGCAGTGTGTGCACCTTCCTAGTCGGCCCTAGCCACAAGGATCATGAATTGGAAGCTATTTTATGGTTTAAAAGCTACTCATTAATTTAATTCTATAAAACAACAGCTTTAAGAAGCCTTAGGGAGTCCCTGGATTGGACGTGTGTCATGGGAGATTGAAAACCAAACTTGCTCAGCATCATTTCTGTGATGGCGAGCTTCAGGAGTTTCACAAGAAATCATTAATTTTAATAAGCAGGGGAAGAAAGGCATCAGGAATCTAATCAAATGACGCTATGAACGTATTATTTAGTCACAGTGAGTAGTGTCTGAGCTCTAATGTGTTTTTCCTGGAGCTGGGTATTTACACACACACACATGCACACAGTGAGTCAACTATCTGAAATACAACTATTAAAATATGACACTAAAAGTCCATCCAGAAAAATGAATTTATGAGGAAAGAACCATAAAGCCACAGTGACAGCTCTTCTGGTGTTTATGCCTTGTCTCCGCACCTCATTTGGTTAAATATAGGCTGTATGTCAGCCGCCACTTAGAAGATATTTAAGAATTGGCAGAAAAAAAAAGTGAAAACTGCTTCCAGCCAAGTTAAATTGCTTTTATTGTATAGTAGACTGACTTAAAATACATTTCATGTTTTTGGCTTTTAAAGATAGATAGATAGATTGCAATCAAAATGTTCGGTGACTATTTAAATTATAAAACATTGCAATAAATCAATTACACTAAATTAAAAAATGAAAACTTATTCCAAGAATAATGGGATACCTTTATTGGAAGCCAACAGAATATTTAGGATATTTTAAGGAGGATTAATGACCATGTGTCTTTTACTGTAATTTTTTTAAATTTAGGCAGACTATATTTTGTGATCTGCCCATGTTGATCAACTGTTTATGGAAATTTCTGTCAAACAGAAACATGATGTTGTGTCCTCAT
>RJWT010056411.1:0-10053 GCA_004365215.1 Cuniculus paca
AAAAAAAAACTTCCCCTGGGTTTGTGCACATGTGTGTGTGTGCACACATTTGCATGTATATGGGAGCGTACGGTCTCTATTCGCCTGCCACTGCTACCTCCCAATACAGATGAGCCTGCTGAAAATTGCCATCACCTATTGGACTGTGTGTCAGAGACCTCTTCTCAGGGAGCTCTTGGTTAGGCAAACAGGTAACCCAAGCAGAGACCACTTGTGGAGCTCAGCGTGCTTCTCCTCTCCCTGTGCCCCCCAGTGGCAGCTACTATATAGGGAACTGCCTCCCCATCTGGCTCTTTGCCCCCCTCCATGATGGAATCTGGCACCAGTCCTCCTGGGTACTGAGTGGGTGGGTCCAGGACTCATCCAGCACCTCCAACCTCATGAAGATTGGCTTCATTTCTTGAACCATCAGCAGCTCTAAAAGCCATCCAGGCCTGTGTCCTAGATTCCACAGTATGACAGTTAGTTGTATGTACCAACTTGCTTGGGCCACGAAGCATCCAGACATCTGGTTGAACATATTTCTGGTGTGTTTCTGTAAGAGTGTTTGTGAATGAGATTGCCCTTTGAATAGTAGACCAAGTGAAGCAGGTGTGGATGGCCCTCCCTGATATGAGTGGGCCTTGTCTGATCAGTTGAAGGCCTGAATAAAACAGAGAGGCTGATTTTCCTACAAGTGACAGACCATCCTTCCCACCTGGAAGCTTTGAACAGGGCTGTCCTGATTCAGACTCTAACAGCAACGTTGGCTCCTCTGGGGCTGAGTGTGCTCAACTCCAGACTGAAACTAACCATGCGCTCTCAGACTCCAGCTTGCTGGTTCATGCTGCACTTCTCGAGCCTTATTGCATAATCATAGAAGCCACATTCTTATAACAACTCACTGCCCGTGTGTCTTTCTTTGTGCGTGTGTGTAACATACAATCCGCTAGCTCTGTTTCTCTAGAGAACCCTAATACTCAGAGTAACCCTCAAACTTCAGGCACAATTTTTGCAACCACTGTCATGCCAAATACCTGCTTCCCTTCCCCAGGAGCTGGAGGAATATCCCAGGAATCCTGCAGCCCACTGTCTACCTCCTTCTCTAGCCTCTCTGTAAACAGAAGGAGCAGTGATATAAACTCTTCAGGAATCCCCTCAAAAAGCCTGTGCAGACCTCCATGCTGAGCTCCCTCTGATGCCTACCAGGGTTGACTCTCCAGATGTCAGGTCAACCAGAAGGAAGGAACAGCAAGTACTCCACAAGTATTCACACCCTCCTAGGGAAAATCTAACATATCTAGCTTCTTCAGACTTCCCTCTGGGGATATTCTCTGTGAAGTCTCAGCACTTAAGCTAATTATACACAATTGCTCCAGTTGTTGCTGCAATTGTCATATAAAACATACGTGTGAGTCTCAGTATTTGTGTAATTCTAACTTGAGAAAAAAGGAGTAGTGACAGAGGAAATGAAATTTGGAAAATCTTACATAGGTTATTCCCATTATAAACAAGCAAGCCATAAATTGTGTAAAAAATGGTGCATTGGGGCCACTTTGAAGGCTATTAAACACAAAATTCATCAGATATATTAGAGGATGAAGTCATGAAAATTTCTCAAGAAGTACTGAAGAGAAATACACACACACACACACACACACACACACACACACACACACACAATGGGCTAGAACAAGGGTAAAGCTAAGTCTCTGAAAGAATCAATCCAGGAAATCAAATAGCCAATGGATAGAAGTTCTATAAAGAGAACAGAGAAAACAGAGACTGAAATTATGAATAATTATGAAATGATGGCAATGTATTTCAGAGTGAAAGTTCTCAGCCTAAGTTCTCACAACTGAACTCCAGGGAAAAAATAATGACTCCTACACAGAGAACTGGCTGTCAGAATAGCATCAGCTTGAAGATGGAAGGCGGGACATTGTCGCCAAAATGCTAAATGAAAGTTGTCCTCAACTTAGAGCTCTTTAGTAAAATGAGCAAGGAAAGTGAGGAAAGGATTATTTTTAGTTATATTCTCAAAATGTATTTCCTATAGGGCTAAAGGGAAGCTAAAGGAAGACATGTCTTAACAAAATAATATGATCACTTCCTGCACCAGGCGCTATTCAAACGCTTTAGAAATATTAATTGGCTTCCTCATCACCTTGATCCTAGGAAGAGAACACAGTCATGATCCCCTCTCCACTTCACTGAAGAACACACTGGGCAGAGACGTTAGGTGATTTTCTTGACTTGTAGGTAGCATGTGGTCACTTAGCTGGAGCAAAGCTAATCACGAAGACAAGGGGACCCAGGAAAAAGGTTCCATCAGAAAATGTCACAGACTTGTCTCAGGAGGGTGCCAAGAATAGCCTCAAGATGACCATGTTCGGCATGGCTGGACCACTTTATAACTGAAGCATGGAAGACTCAGAGGGAAATCACTGACTGGTACATTTTCTGGCATAGATACATTTGATTATTTAGAAAGTGAAACATCAGTGTATGACAGACCTGATGGGATGTAGTCATAGCATACTATTTATCTCTAATAGCTGATGTAATAATATAAATGCTGATTATTGATTTTATTTAAAATGTTTTGATACACATAAAACAGGAAGAAAGGATAAAGTGCATGTGGTAAGGCGTAGGGAAGAGACACAGTGCAGGACAGCTAAACCCTCTTAGGATTTACAGGCAATAAAAAAACGTCTAAAACCAGTAAATCAAAGAACACAATGTAACAGTAATATAACGCTTAGCTAAGCAGCACCAAGTATTGAAATAAACAGTTAAAGGTTTTTAGAAGTCTTGGTAAGTGTGATGCAGTGGGGGTGAGAGATGGGAAATTTTACTACTACTTAAGTTGAAAAATATGCATTATGAATCAAATGTTATTATTTTTCAATTGTATACAAATGAAAGAAGACAAACAAGAAGCATGGAAATGAATACACTTCCAGAGTTCAGATATGCTGATGACTTTTGAAAGATGCTTGTATACTGTGGTATAACATACGGAATACTAAGTATGATAAGACATTAAAAAGCTTAAAATGCACACAGCCATAAAAATCTTTTATTTAGCACAAGTACACCACACAAATTAATTCCTCAATCACATGCATGTGGCATACAGCTTTGATGCGTCTGACTTTAAAATTAGAGGTGAAGTTATCATTTGAGTGTTATAAAAGTTATGTTAGGTTTAAATTTTTTCCTTTAGACCTTTTTCATTTTTATAAATTTTCTTCAATTTAAATACATCGCTTTTATAGTAGAAAGTTAAAGGAGAGATTTTTTTTTAAGGGCTTAGTAATATATTTGAATTTTAAAATGACATTCAGATACAATTTGATACAAACGGTCATTTAATTAAAATAGGAAAAAAATCTAAAAGAGGACAATTAATTCAAAAAGGAAAACAGAAAGAAAAAATGTCCTTGTATCCTACAAGAATATTTAGTTTTTCTAAGTGACCCAAACTCAACACAATACACTCCAATAGAATGCATCCTGTGCATCCTGCTGAACTGGGCCTCTTGTCAGCCGTTAGCAAAGTCGCCAGGCCACAGGCCGCAGACCGGAAACGTGACCCAGACACTGCTCGAGGTCTGAGAACACAGTGTGTGGCAACATGAAGTGGAAAAGGACAGGGCCTCACCCCCGTCCCTGCACAATTCCGAGAAGGGGAAGCAGAGAGCGAAGTGGTGGCGAGCGCCTCCCTGCTGACCTGCTCCCACTCCCCTTGCAGGTAATGGGCCCCAAAAATCAACCGAGAGGCCGCGCAACTGCTTTACTCTGCCTCTCTGGACCGTGGTTTGCAGGAGTTTCGCGTCAGAGGTGACTTAATGGCGCCCTCTTCCCTCACTAGTAATTTACTTAAATGCCAAAAATCTTAACGCACGCTGTCAATGGCTCCAGGTAACATTTAATGCACGCGACCTCACTTGTGTCTCTAAGTACTTTAAAAACACATTATCATCTCATCTCGTTTTATGGCAGAGTCTTAAGGAAATGCCATTTATCAAAATGAAATGTCACATGAATCACAGCTGCAGAGTGGGGGAACAGGCAGAGTGCCCGCCCAGCACCCTCGGCACACGCAAGGCCAGGAAGTCTGCTCTCAGAACAAAGGAAGGCCTGTCTGCGAGTTCCAGTCCCGCCAGCATCAAGGGGCCGTCGCCACTTCACCTGGTTTCCCTTGCAGAGTTACTGGAAGCAAGCCTTTGAGTCCCGTGATTCCCTGGTATAAAGATAGAGGCAAAGCCCAGAGAAGTTAGTTAATTTCCACACGAGGGGCTAATCCACCGGGAACACCCAGTCTCTCCCCCATCCCTCAGAACCGCTGCTGCTTCCTGAAGCCCAGAGAAAGCCGAGGGGTCACGCTGCGGCCTAAAGGAGGTGCGGAGGCCGAGGGGCCCGTCCTCCACGTGAGCCTCACCTCAGGTCACAGTGCGCGTGGAAGCTTCCAGCACACACACGAGCTGCTTCGCGGGCGACTCTATTCACACCCCAGAAGGAGACTGACTTCTCGCCTGCTTTGAATTTGTAGCTAGCTGGACTCTTTTTCTTATTCTAAATAAATATTTGTTATTTTCTGATAAATACTTGCTGATTTTTATTTTTTGTAGGACTGGAGATTGAACCTAGCACCTTCACGTTGTGCTACATCCCCAGCCCTTTCTTCCTTCCTTTCTTTCTTTTTCTTATTCTTTTTTGCTTTATTTTTATTTTTATTTTTGAGACAGTGTCTTGCTAAGTCAATAGGCTTCCCAACCTGGGCTCCCATTTGCAATCCTCTTGCCTCAGCCACCCAAAGTGCTGGAATTACAGGCATGTAATTACAGGCTCCACCATGCCAAGCTTTTATTCCTAATAAATGAGGCCCCAAAACTGAATACATTCTGAGCAACCTGGTAGCCCTCTGCTTCTCTGCCCTATGGTTCTATGTTTTTTTCACTGAGGTAAGGGTGAGGGGCACAGCCCCATCATCCCGCCCTTCACCCTCCCCAGAAGAAAACTCCTATGTAAATAGTACAGAGAATTAACAAAATGCCTATTAATTAACACCCTGCATGTCAAAGATTAAAACAAGGACTACCAAACTTTAGGAGAAAACTGCTAGGCAAGGGAACACACATTATCAAATAAATTAACTGAGGAACCAGTAGAGTGGGAAAATTCAGAGAATTTAAAATGTGACAAAGGAAATTCCCGGGGAGTGTGCTAATTAAAGACAGAGACTCTGTAGAGGGTGAAAGGAATTCATAGGTCTGTGTGCTGTGGATTAAAACAGTTTCATTTTTCCTTGGTCAGGAAAGTCTTGGCTAGGTCTGGTAGGGCGCCACAGGGACACTGAAGTTTGCTGATTATTTATTAGCCTTTCCAATGCAGTGACATTGTAATGCTCTTCTCACTGAGAAATTAGGTCTATGTCCGCCATCTTTGGTCTCTCGTTTCTCTCCTGAGTCTAGGTGGGCTGTGACCAAGGCAGAAAGGACATTGCACGACTTCCGAGGCTGTATTCTAAAAGGTCATTGTGCTACACAGGCAGCATCCATCAGTACAGAGGAATGTGCACTGGAGCCAGGAAGCAACACTCAAGGTAAGGCCCAGAGGTTCCCCCAAAAGAACCACAGCCATCCTCAGTGACAGCCAAGATCCGAGCTCCTCTCATGAGAACAGCCAAGTTCATATCGGGAAAGCCAGCATGACAAGCTTCTCTTGGAGAATCAATAGCACGCCATCTTCCCCTTCAGTTCTCCTTTTATGCTGTTGGCAACAATCCTCAGGCATGCCTTCCACACCCAGGACTGTGCTGACTCAGTTCAGTTGGTTGTTACAAGTTGGCCATTAGTTAATCCACCACAGTGAAGTTTATGACATTTGTCAGCTTGTTAAAATGTGTATTTGTTATGATTTCTTTTCCAATTCTAAGTACAGTATTCAGTATAATAACTAATTTATTTTTTACATTGTATACTATTTTCCTTCCCCAAAAAAACCTGAATTCCATAAGCTCCAGGCCCCATCAACTCCAAATCCATCTGGGAAGGTGGTTCACACAGTTTCAAGTGCTCTTTATGCACTGTCAATCACAGCAAAAACAAATTATTCAGACAATATCCTCTGCCCAAAGGGAGGAGTTTTGATTGTCTAAAAGCTTCTGGCCTGCAGGACAGAAGATGTAGGTGGTTCTGATATTTCACTTTCTTCCTCTTCTGGCAAGTTTAGTGAAAGGGTTATTGCTTTAAGGACAAAAGTAGACTCTGCAACAATGGCTGGCTCCTTCTTGTACATTTCAGAAAGACTCCACAACAAACAGTGAATTTAGGTTCAGGCTGTTTGTTGCGAAAGTAGAAATGCAGGAAAATAGAACTATGGGGAGACTGGCGCTTTCTACAATACTCTTCATCTAGATTGACCTAGCTGACTCTCACAGTTTGAAAAAAAATGCTCCTCTACCCAGATTCCAGAGTCAGTTGCTGAACTAGTCAGGGCCTTTACTGTGGACAGCAGCATTGGCCTTAATTTGTTTACAACCCAAAGGAGCTGTTAAAGATCTAGAAAGTTTATAGGATTGTGGGAAAGGCTGAAGAAGCAGGCTTTGATGGTAGGTCAGTTCCTGAATCAGCAGTATCCATTTGGGGCAGTAGCTCCCGAAGTCATGCAGAAGGCATTTTTTGTTTTGTTTTTTCCCCAGTACTGGGCAACTGAATCCAGATCCTTGCACATGCCCGACAAGTACTCTGTCAATAAGCTGTATTCCCTACCCAGAAAGTGTCCTTTCAGGGTCATTTTCTGCAGAATTCTGGCCAGGGCATCTTACTGAAAAGCAATATGATATCTGTAAGTCTCATCCCTCAGTATGAGAATAAAAAGCTCTACAGGAATGTCTTACCCTTTCATGGTTCCTCATGAAAACACACAGCACTGTTGAGCAAAAATAATGCTTGGAAAAATATCTAACAATGGTCAGTGCTACAGGCAGGAATTCCTGTCTTGGATGATAGTACAAATAGTTAGGAATGGACAGTTGCAATAAAAATTATGCCATAAAGCAAGGCTTTGAGAATGATTGTTTCTCACTGTGAATCTCTTCTAAAACAGGGATATTTAGTGGTTGACTACTATTTTAAATTATTTAATATTATGAAGCAAACTTTAAGAATATTTGTAACTGATATATAATAATTGTCCATTTTTATGGGGCACAGTGTGAAATTTTAGTACATGTATATAATATGTAATGGTCATATCAGAGCATTTGACATATTCATCCCCCAAAACATCAGTTCTTTGTGTTAAGTGTTGCCAATCAGTTGAGGATACCTTTGCTCCATTCAAATAGAAATCATGACTTGGCAAAATGCAGCTCTGCTGGCAGCCATGACTCCTGGAATCAACACCAGTTCATTCTGGATGCCACTGGTCAAACTGCTGACTGCTGGTCTCTGCCAGTCATCGCCATTCAATCCCAGCTCATGCTGGATGCTGCCACTCAACTATGCTGCATGCTGGTTCCTGTTGCTCATTTTCATCCATTGTTGGTCTCCGGAGCTCTTCAAGGCTAACATTGCTAGTATCTGTTGCTCTTCTTTTAAAGTGAAGATAGGAATCCTAAGTAGGTTTACAGGACCTTCTGAGCCCACACTATCCAAGAAATAAATCACTAGCAGATTTATAGGTCACTGGAGTAAGGATTTATTTTATCAGAACCTGTGCAGCAACAGGGGGTTCAGTATACCACAAGAAGCCCTCCTAGACTAACCCCAGAAATGTGAGGCCTGTGATTGGTTCAAATTCAAGTTACCAACTGACCCAAGTGCAGGCCTGCCATTGGTTCAAGTGTGTGTGAGCACACAGGACACTGCAGGTGTTCAAGGCACATCTAGGAGTTATGAACTGATTGAGAGCTGTCATATCTTCATAAAAAATGGTGGGTGCACTTCCTGTGAGCCAGCAACAGCCTTGCATCCTGAAAAGAGGACCAAGAAGAAGCCAATCCCTTCCTATGTGCCAGCAGCAGTTATGGGTTCGGCCAACCCCTTTCTTTGAGCCAGCAGCATCCATGTATCTTGGGAAAAGAACCAAGAAGAAGATAACCACTTCCTGTAAGCTAGTGGCAGGCATGAGCTGGGCAACCTCTTCTTGTGAGCCAGCAGCAGTTATGCATCTCAGGAAGAGAACCAAAATAATCTAACTCCTTCCCATGAGCCAGCAGTGGTCATGGGCTGGGCCAACTCCTTCCTATGAGCCAGTGGTGGCCATGTATCCCCTGAAGAGAACCAAGAAGAAGCCAATCTCATCCTGTGAGCCAGTGGAAGCCATGCATCTTGGGAAGAAAACCAAGAAGAAGCTAACCTCTTCCTGGGAGCCAGCAGCAAAAAGCCAAGCCCCCTACCCATAAGCAACCATCTCATTCGAAGAAACATATGCTGAGATGGTAGCCACTGAAGTAAAAAAACAACTTAATTTCTGTATTGTTCAATTGACTTTGCAGGCCTAAAGTCAGTAGTCTGAGTATCTATTTAGAGGATAACAATATGCAATACAGCAACTATAGGGGATCGCATTCTGAAGGTGGTAGCCATTGTTAATTCCCTATTATCTTGTTTTAAAGTCCTGTATCATTTTCATTGTTTGGTTTGGTTTGGTTTTATGCTGTTGTGCTTGTCTGATTCTATTATATCTGATGGCATGGGCAGTTATTTCAAAGATAACAAGATATATTATGGTAGCCATTGTTGATTTTCTACTATCTTATTTGTAGTCCTATATCTCTTTCACTGTTTTGTTTTGAATGGTTTTGTTCCGTTCTGTTTTGTTTGATTTTATTATGTCTGATGGTATGGACAGCTATTTTGAAGATAACAAGAGAAAATTTGATAGTCATAATTGATTTCCTATTACCTTGTTTTGAAGTCCTGTATCACTTTCATGTTTTTTTTTTTTTGGATTGGCTTTATTCTGTTTTTTTTTTTTTTTTTTTTTTTTTTTTTTTTTTTTTGTATTGTTTTTTTTTTTTTTTTTTTTTTTTTGTTTTATTCTCTTTAAAATAAAAAAAATGTGAATGCAAAGCCAGGAATCTACAGGAGGACTAGCTGTATTCACTGCAGTTTATTGGGCTTGGGGAGGTAGAAGATGTCAATAATCAGCCCAGTTCCTCCCTGATCTCTGACAAGTTAACGCTGGTTTCCCACCATGTCTTCAAAGAGGCAACAGCATAGGGAGCAGTGGAAGTGTGGAGGGGTGCTGTAGCTGACACACGAGCTGCTCCTTTCGACTGGAGCACAGGTGCTAAAAGCCCAGGAGGACACTGAGGCAATTTATCCCAGTCTATCCTTGAGAGGGATACAACACAGGAGCCAAGGGAAGCAAGGGGGAAAGCATGATGGCCCTCAGCCAACCCTGACCCCTCTGGCCATCAGAGGCAGAAAAGGAGGAGAGATGAAGTCTTTCCCACTGGGAACATTCAACATCTGCTCAACTCGCTATTTTGAAATGCACAATTAATTATTGTCAACTGTCGTTGCCATGCTGTGCCGAGAACACTAAAACGTTCTCCTATCCAAATGAACCTCTGTACCCATCAACCATCCTCCATCCTTTTCCTCACTTTCCTCACCTTAGATAACTAAGATTCTACTCTGTACTTCTATGAGATCAACTTTTTAGCTCCTATATCTAAATGAGAATATGTAGTATTAATCATTCTGTGACTGACTTATTTCACTTAGCATGATGTCCTTCTTAAAGAAGAAATTTTATTGCTTATGTTTGGAACCTATGACAAATGAGAGCAATAAAGTAGATTCTCTGGGTTGGAGGGGGGAAACTGCTGTTACAGGCACATTCGAATTTGCACCTTTATAAATTCATGATCCTCAGTGTTGATATGATTTTACCTTTTACTCCTAACTTTGCTGCTCTTCCCCCACGGCCTTCTCTCTACTTTGTTGTGCAGTAGTACATGCTCACCAGATTTACCAGGGCTCACTTGTCTGTGCTGGCACTTAGTTAGTCCTTCAGCACTGTTTGCAGTGGTTTTATTCGATGTCAATT
>RJWT010056412.1:0-10035 GCA_004365215.1 Cuniculus paca
AGCAGGCGTGGAGCCGAGCCCGCGTGTGCTGCTGAGCGCATGAGGGGCTCTCGGAGCCAACGGTGTAGGAGGGCGAGTGCGGCAGCCCAGAGTCCAGAGGCTGGACGCCACCAGCCAGAGCCTGGGCCCTTGCGATCAGTTCGCATCCTGTCTTCTCACCCCTCCCTGGTGCAGGTTATGAGCTCCTGTTCCAGCCAGAGGTGGTGCGGATATACATCTCTCTCCTCAAGGAAAGCAAGACTCCTGCCATCCTGGAAGCCTCCGCCGGAGCCATTCAGAACCTGTGTGCTGGGCGCTGGACGGTGAGTCCCTGTCAGAACGCGGTTCCGGAGTCGGGAGGACTTCGGTAACTGGCTCTCTGCCGTTGTAATCCGTCTCACCGTGGGTGTGCTCGCTCCTTCTAGTACGGCCGGTACATCCGCTCCGCCCTGCGGCAGGAGAAGGCGCTCTCGGCCATCGCCGACCTCCTGACCAACGAGCACGAGCGTGTGGTGAAGGCGGCCTCAGGCGCGCTGAGGAACCTGGCTGTGGACGCCCGCAATAAAGAGCTCATTGGTAAGGAGCCGAGCATCCGCATCACCGCGCAGCAGCGCGCAGAGTCGCCGAGGTCCCTAGTGGCGAGGCCTCTGCGGGTGGAGCGGCTCTCAGACGGCCCGGAGGTGCTGACTGGAGATGCAGATGGGAGTTGCTGTCCCTCACGCACCTGCTTTCCCCTGGGCATCGCTCCACGCTTCATGCTTTCATTGGCTGGGGTCTGTGTTGTGTTTAATAGGGTAAGGAAACTGAAGGTCACAGAACCTAAGTAGCTGGTCAGCGGCAGAGTCCGGGGTGTTGGCTTTTAAAATTTCCTAACGGCTGTCGTATTGAACGGCTGTGGCGATGTGCATCCTGTTTCCGTGGGGCTGCATTTTAGATTGTCCCAGTGTGAGTGGCGCACGGACAGTCAGCTCGTGGCTGTCCCTGCCCTGCAAGGGCTGTGAGGGAGATTGCTGAGGGTGGTGCCCGCGCTTGGCTGGTGGCTGCAGAGCGCGGCGTGCAGCTCCTCACGCCCGTCCCCTTGCTCGTGTTCCCGCTGCCTCGCTGCTGCAGGCAAGCACGCAGTTCCTAACTTGGTGAGGAATCTGCCAGGAGGCCAGCAGAGCTCCTCCTGGAGCCTCTCTGAGGACACCGTCGTCTCTGTTTTGAACACCATCAATGAGGTTATTGCTGAGAACTTGGAGGCTGCCAAAAAGCTTCGAGAGACCCAAGGCATCGAGAAGCTGGTGTTGATCAACAAATCAGGGTGAGCACACACTTAGCCCCGCAGCTGGGGGATCAGAGGAAGGGGGCGCTGCTGGGAAGGAGCTCTCCTCAGCTTTCTGGAATGTTTCTCCTTGTTTGCCTGTGGAATGATGGGACAAGGTATTGCTCTGCTTTGTCCTAAGATCTGTGAGTTGATAATGGACTTTATTGTGGTGCTGAGGATTGAACCCAGGGCTTTGGTGCTGAGCTGCATCCCAGCGCCCTTTTTTCTGTAGTGCAGGCTGGCCTTAGACTCACTTAATGTAGCCCAAACTGGATCCTCCCGCCTGTCTCCCAAGTGCTGGGATGGCAGGCGTGCACCACCACGTCCAGTTGCTAGGCTGTTTCTTTAAACTTTTATTTCGAGACGGGATCTTACTAAGGTGCCCAGTCTGCCCTCAAATTTGCAGTCTCTTTGCCTCACCTTCCTGAGCGGCTGGGATTGCAGGCAGGTGCCACCACGCTGGGCTGGTGTTCTGAGAGGGTACAGGTTCTAAGCTGCTCTTCGGGTCTCGCATCCACGTCTCACACAGTGGTACTTTCTTTCAAAGGAATCGCTCGGAAAAAGAAGTCCGAGCGGCAGCGCTGGTGTTGCAGACAATCTGGGGATACAAGGAGCTGAGGAAGCCACTGGAGAAAGAAGGGTGGAAAAAGTCAGACTTCCAGGTACCACCATGCTGGGCACCACCTCAAGACTTTTTTTTTAACCCTCCTATCACCCATTCCATGATGATGCTTTTCTTTCTGGCTCCTCCTGTTCACATCACCCAAGTCTCCAACCAGGAAACATGGCGTCCTTCACGCCTCCCGAGGGAGCCTCCCCCACCTTCCTGCGTGCTGCCGAGGAGGGGCCTCAGGGGGTTTCTCCCGCCCCTGCCCTGCCTAGGAGGGGAGTCTATGCCTCCCTCTGGGGCGCGCCCCGGGCCGTGTGCTCTAGCCTCTGGGGCTGCCTCTCCTCGAGCCTGGTGTTGGGGCGGAGGAACTAGGGCCACTGCTGGGGATGGGGGGAAAGCAGGGCGGAACTCCGGCTGGGAGAGGGGACCTCTGAAGAAGGCCGTGCGGAGGAGAAGGGGCCAGGGAAGCGGGCGGATCCAGGGCTCCCTGACGCTGCGTCTCCTCTTTGCCCCCAGGTGAACCTAAACAGTGCTACCCGAAGTCAGAGCAGTCACTCCTACGATGACACCACGCTGCCCCTCATCGACCGCAACCAAAAGCTAGGTACGTGTGGCGGGGTGCGCCGGCTGCCTCAGCTTAGCCCGGGACACTGCCGGGCCGAGGGGCTGAGAAACGGCGCACGCTTGTTACCCTGTGAGTCCTTTCAGGGTGAAGATGCCGGCTGTTAGAAAGAAGCCCAAACAGGCAGGTAGCCTGGTGGGAGTCCTCTGCGTCTCTTTCTTTGTTGTTTTTTCCTTTTAAAATTTCTATATAATACTAGTAATGTATATTTACTGTTAAAGTTAGCAAATAGAGACAAGTAGAAAAATAAGAAAGTCAGTTATTTCTAGTGCCTCTAGGCTTTCTAAACCCTTTTGCCACGTGAGCAAACACATCTTCCCCAAGAAGCAAGTGAGTTTTTCCTTTTGTCACTGAGCATGTGCCGCAGCCCTTGGTCGTCTCAGCGAGCGTGGCTTTGGACCGCCTACCTCCCCACCAGGCCCAGTAAGCCCATGCAGCCTGCTGACTGCAACCCTGAGCTGAGCAGTGGAGCTGTTGGCGTTGGTGCCCATGAATGGGCCTCTCCTGCACAGCCAGTGCCGAGGAGAGGAGAGGCTCTCCCAGCGTGTCTGCTGCACTTGTCATGCCTTCGCTGTAGTGCTAGTTAGACCTGCTGCTGCCTGTTCATGCGATACCATTCCACTTGACAAAAGTGACTGGGAGAGAAACTGTCAGTATTTAGACAGGGTATTTGGCTGGCATTTGCTAAAAATGAATTCGGGGCTGGGCATGGTGGCATATGCCTTCAGTCCCAGCACCCTGGGAGGCTGAGGCAAGAGGATTGCAAAGTTGAGCCCCGGCTGGGCACCTTACCATTTTAGTGAGACTCCCATCTTCAAAAGGCTACGATATAGCACAGTGTGAAGGCCCTGGCTTCAATCCCAAGTGGTGCAAAAAAATTAACATGAGTGCAGTGAGCTTGTTGCTTTGAGCAAATAGCTATTAGTGTTTTCTGCCTCAGCTTTGAAGTGAAAAATCAAAGTCTTAGAAATTCGAGTCCACCTCTATGAGTCTTCGAAATCGCCAGTATGTAAGGCTTCCTAACAAAATCAGTGGTGAAGTGAGTGAGTGTAGTTTTTAAAAACAAAATGTATGAAATGAAATGTGTTAATATCTGGAATATCCACATACTTCTGTGAACTAAATTTTCGTTCTTTTTCTTTTGTGGTGTTGTTTGTTTTATTTTGTTTTTATGAGATGAGGTCTTCCTATGTAGTTTAGGCTGGCCTTAAACTCAGTAGGGAGCCCAGGCTGGCTTCAAACTCATGGCAGCTCTCCTGCCTCAGTCTCCCAAGTGCTGGAAGTACAGGCATTCACCACCAGGCCTGGCCCTTGTGCTTTATTGTTTGAGACAGGGTTTTGCTGTGTCACTCACGATGGCTTTATAGTCACAGCAATCCTCCCAAGTGTGCTGGGGTCACAGGTGTGAGCCTGTGTTGCTGTTGACTGGTGTCATGCTGCATCAGGATTATGCCGGAGTGGTCGGTCAATTCAAAAGGCAAGGCAGACCGGTGGGTTTTAATTTAACAGGACGCGGAGAGATTGTTTTCATACTTCACATTGCTGCTAACCTTTAAGGAACATTAAGCTTTGGAGTGGGGGTTGGGGGTGGGGGTGCAGGCCTGTAATCCCAGCACTGAGGGAGACTGAGTCAAGAGGATCACAAGTTTGAGGCCCCCTGGGTAATTTAGCGAAATCTTGTCTGGAAATAAAAGAATGAAACGGTTTGGGGGTATAGCATAATGTGAAGACTGGGTTCTGTCCTCGGTACTGCAAAAGAAGAGAAGGAAACTACTACTGGGATTGAGGGCACGGCTCAGTGGTAATGCTCACCTGGCACGCTGGAGGCCCTGGATTTGATCCCTGGCACCGCAGAAAGCGTGGGGTGGGAATGAGGGAGCAACTGTGTGTTGAGTACTAGTATGCTATCCAAGAGTGTCCACGGTTACCTGAAAGGCTATTCTTATTTGCCTTTCCCAACTTTTTATCTGCGTGAGGCTGGATCTTCTTCATTATTCATCACCCAAAGTGACATCGCAGCAGCTCGAAGGCAGAAGCAGATGTGAGAATCCAGCTTTCTTTGATTAAGCCAAAGTTTAAAGCTATATGCAAAACTGTGCACAATGTTTTGTATTAAGGATACTATTTATAATCTAGACGTGGTGGTGCACACTGTGGTCCCAGGACTCGGGAGACCGAGGCAGGAGGACCGTAATGAGTTCCAGACCAGCTCGGATTACATAATGAGACCCTATTTTAGTCATCAGCAGCAAAAGCAAAGGCAAAAGTAAAAAGTTACTACAACACATAGTAAATTTATTCTTTAAGCGAAACAAACATTCACAGTTTCTCAGTATAGTAAGTGCTAATATATGTGACTGACCAGTGAAAGCTCTTTGATCCTCACAGTTTTATTTTTTAAATGCGTGGCTGGGGATCGAACCTCACCCATGCTAGGCGAATGCTCTGTCACTGAGCTGCATCGTCGGCCCAGCTTCTCCTACATGTTTAAGACTGAAAAGAGGCCTCGAGGCCAAGTGATAGGAAAGCCTGCAGGTCCGAGCCAGGGGTTCATGCTGAGCGCTGGGCTTCATTACCGCCGAGGCGTGGTGCTCGGTGAGAGTGTGAACGCAGGACGGGCAGGAGGACCAGAGAGCCGGTGGTGATGGGAATGGATTCCGACGAGCTGGTTTTGACATGGATAACTTTCTGACTTCATGTAGATAAGAAACCTGACCGGGAAGAAATTCAAATGAGCAATATGGGATCAAACACAAAATCATTAGGTAGGTAATGAGCTCCTGCCTGAGGGTGTGGACTCGCTCTCGCAGGACGAGGGGCCTCGGCTTGCCAGTGTTCTCCCGACACCCTCCCCATCTGCCACCCCATGAGAGCCAGTGCCACTCTGACCGAGAGGGCACACGCTCGGAAGCTCTCAGAAACCCTTCTTGTGACTCCCACTACTGCAGTCACTCTCGGTCCCTGGACGTAGCCCGCCGCGGTCTGAGCCACCCTCTTCCCCGCTGTGTTCTCCAGGCGCACTCTCAGCCCTCCGGGGCTCTGTGCCCGCTGTCTTCTCTTTTCTTTGCACTCTGTCCTTCTCATTTGCTTTGTAAACTTCTCTTCATCCCCGGAGACTTAACTCAAGTTCTGTTTTCCTTCGTCAGGCCTCCCTACTGCAGCGCACGCCCCTCTGCTCTCTCAGTCCCCTTAAGAGACTGGCCTCTTCGGGCCGCCCCATTGTCACCTGTCAGCTCTGGGTGTCTCATTTGTGCTGTCTCCTGCTCTATTCGAGTTCCTTTGAAGCCCGGGACCTTCACACTTTCAATGGCTTTCCGGAGCCCTTGGCAAAGCTCGGTTCCCAGCAGAGGTGCCTGATGCACACTTAGGACGTGGTACATGCTGCGTGCTCAGGGTTTGCCGTGTGTCTGTGTCCTGTGTTCACAGATAACAACTATTCCACACTGAACGAGAGAGACCACAGCAGAACACTGGATCAAAGCGGGGACCTGGGTGACGTGGAGCCGTTGAAGGGAACGCCCTTGATGGTAAATCCCCTTTGCGTACCCCTGCCCATCCAAGGCTGGCTCAGTTCTGAGGCCTGCATGTCATGTGGAGTAGGGAGAAAACACAAAGAGAATGAATCTTTTTCCGGTGGGAATTTGCAGGAAAAAGTAAGGATTTGGACTCGAGGGCGTTCTGCGGTGGCCGGGGGGCAAGGGGGTCCGTAAGGGGTAGCCGATAGGACTAACACTCACTGGCCTGTCCTCACCCATCGCTGTCCTGTACCTGCCTGTCGGTGAATGGTGGCCCTCTCTCCCTTTGACCCGGTTGGTTCGAGTGTACACTCGGAGTTTTCCCTGGGCCTGGCGCCCCTTGGGAGGGTCTCCTCGCTGTTCGTACTAACCAGTTGCATGTGTTCACAGCAGGACGAGGGGCAGGAGTCCCTGGAGGAAGAGTTGGATGTGTTGGTTTTGGATGATGAGGGGGACCAGGTGTCCTACCCCTCCATGGTATGTCCTCCGGCCACTTCCGGGCTGCCCTGAGGAAGGAGGCTCCGGCGTGCCCACAGCGTGCGATCATGCTCCTCTGATCAGCGGAGACGCGCGCCTCAGCTCTGTGGCCCGGGTTCTGCTTTGTGATTGCGACCTCTGAGCGGCTGGGCTGCGCAGCTGGTGGTCCGCTCTCTGCTCTGTGCTACTTTTCTTTTTCTTCCGGATTTGTCCGTGTTTCGCCTTCTGCCTTTTCTCATTCCCCGCCCTACTCACGTCCTCTTTCTCTTTCTCCCTACAGCAGAAGATTTAGCACCGCTATCTCCGCTCCATCTGGGCTTATGATGTATGTACTTTTATTTTTTGGTGGTGAAATGGACTGATCTTTTCCTTTCTTCGCTGGACTATTGTGCCAACTGCCAGGCTGCCTCCTGCCCTTCGAGCCCCGGGCTGCCTTCATTCCATCGCCTGCCAGCTCCTTGTGGTGAAGCGGCGTTGTCCCACCCACCCCCACCCCTGCTCGGCCCCTCCGGTTCCTGCCGGGACACCTGACTGTGGTGTGCGAGTCTCCAGAAGCTGCCGCAGACGAGCTCTCCTGGCCGGCCCTCCGGGAACGCAGCCTTGTGTGGAGGGAGGGCGGGCGGGCAGGAGGTACGGGATCTTCCCTGGAAGCCGTGCAGCGTCCGTCGGGAGCTCCGTGCTGTATATGCAATGTCCAGCCATCTGCTACACTGATGATTCTTAATCAAAATTACGTTTCCTGGTGGGGAAGGGACCTTTTCTGTTCTTCTGGAGAACGGAAGTGAATTCTTCCTTATTCCAGCGGCTGTCTTGGAGCAAGAAGGCTGGTGACGTTGGCACATTCCGCCTGGCAGGGCCCCTGAGCCACGGGAGGTCTCTTAGCACTACGATTGGAAACCCTTGCTGTCCTCGGCTCCGAGGCAGGGACCACAAGGAAGGACCTCCAGACTCCATCTCGTCCGTGAGCCTCGTGCCAACCTGGGCTGCAGCGCCGGCCCTCACTGAGGCCGTCCTGGCCTCCTCCACCCTGCGATGAGTCTGCTGTCCTGGCCTGGCACCGCCTGCGAGAGGCTGTGTGGAGAGAATGTCGAAGAGGCCTGGTGGTGAAGGAGCGAGACCTGGCTTTTGGGAAGAAGAGCCTCTAGGAGGGGCTGGAAGGGACGTACGTACAAGAAATGGTCAGTCCGAAACTGGCAGGAAGCCTCCGAGTGGCTTCCCCTGCTCCGTTCCTCCTTGTCCTGCCCTCCTGAGCCCGTCCCCCCGCCCGCTCCCTGGACTGGTTGGCACCTACCGGACTGGATGTACAGAACCCTGCCCCTCCTGACAAGGCGGCGATCGCCCGGCTTTGCCTCCTCTCCGTGCCTTCGGCCTGGGTGCATCTCCTCCCCGCTCCACGTGCCTTTCTTTGCCTCTGCGTCTCATTCCCGTGATTTTGCAGCTTAAAGTGTTTTGTTGCTTTCTCACCCACTGCTGGCCCTCAGCAGCAGAAAGGGGAGGAGAGGCGACTGGAAAGCCTCAGATTCTCTTCTGGGGACTGTGTGGCTCTGATTCCGTGACTGCTCGTCCTGATGGGTCTCACAGTGTGGTCGGCAGGAGGAGGGAGCGGTGTGGCCCTTACTCCTTAGCTGCCCACGTCTGCCATCTTTGGGGAAGGGGTCCCAGGGACACAGGGCCCCCACCCCAGACCCCCTCGCTCTCGTGTGTGTCAGCAGGTTGGCTAGAGGAACCAGATGCTCTATCGGTTATTTTTCTTTAAACTGTTTTCCTTGTTTGCCTTCAGCTCCCCTGAATCTGAGAACTGTTCAGTGCAACTGGAATTCTCCCTCCGTCTTCCCTTGCATATCGGGGCTCTGGGGTAGGAGAGAAGCGCACAGCCCACCAGCCCCTTCCCAGGCATCTTGCCTCCTTATTTACCTTCCCTCCCGTCCCTTCCCACTCCTGTCCACCTCTTCTGGCCAAAAAGAGCCTCCTGCTGTCCGTGACCTCAGCTCGCTGCACAGGGGACCCCGCCCCATCCGGACCTGCCTCCGCGCTCGGTTCCTCTCGTCCTCCTCTGCTCTTCCTGGTGCTCTTTTTTCTCGGTGGGGTGTGGGTAATGGAATAGCCATGGGCTTTGGGGAACCTTTAACTGTTTCTGTTTTCCCGTTTTCATTTATAAACACTCTAGACATTCAACTCCAGAGAACCAAAAATCCCACCTTCCCACCGAGCGCTCTCGGGGCATCTTCTGCTCCATACATTGGCTCTTTTTCTTTCTCTCCTTAATGCTTTCAAAAACAAATGAGTTTTTATATAAATAAAGTTTTTAAAGTGTGTGTGTGGGAGGTCTGTGTCATTTCTTCACCAGCAGCTGTGTCTCCCGCCCCCCCCCCCCGCTGGCCCCATCCTCACGGTCGCTGCTCTTTTTCTCTCCAGAGCAGCTGAAAGGCGCCTGCGTGGGGCGGGTGTGTTCTCCACTCGGTCCCACCTCTTAGCAGGCAGCACTCGTTTTAATTTGATGTGAAGCATAATTTTTCCTCAAGATTCCTGAAAATTCCACGTGGCTGCTGTGGTGCCCTGGCGGCTCGTTTCATGTTGCTGGACTGAGGTTTAGGTTTGAAAACTCCTGGGCTTGTGAGGCCTGGAAGCTCAACACTGCCACTGTGCCTCTAACAGCTTGACTTGTGCCCGACACCTGTGGTCTCAGCACAAAGCCAGAACGCTACTAGAGTTCGCTTCCCAAAGAAGTTTGGGAGCCCATCCACTTGAGATTGTTACTACCTGTGTAGAAAACCTGGCTCTGCTGGTCAGTGGCCTTCTAGTTCCTTCTTTGTTATTCACCAGCACTGAACTAAATAAATACAAGCCTTACCCTTCTCTCTTAGCCCTGGGTTAGTGCATTTGTTTTGTCCCATTCGGTAAGTATGCTAGGTGTTGCTGCAGAGGTTATGTTTAGAGAAGGAAGCAGATGAGTCCTTTCTCCCAGATTGCAGGCAGTGAGTGTCTTCAGTGGCTAAGATCTGCAATCTTTTTATCATACCTTTCGCCTTGTTGTAGAATGCGTTGAGCAGATTGATCTGTAAGTTTGTGGATCGATCTCGTTTCTTGGCACTGATTTGGTGATGTTTTTGAAGTCTCTTGAATCCTGTTTCTCACCAGTTTGAGGAATGTTTTGGGTTTTCTCAAGATTTGCCCATATACTCCCATGTCCTGTGGGCCCTGAGCTTTTCCGGAAGTGCTTGAGGATGCTGGTGAACCACCCGCATGGCAGGCAGCGGTGGGACGATTTCTTGAGCGTGTTTGTGAGACAGCTGTGGCAGGTTTTGCTGTGACCTCCCTTGGTCACCCGTTCTTTCTTGCTAAACTGTTCCTTTGCACTAGAAGCATTTCGCCCAGGAAGAACTGAGGACCAGACCAGACTTCTGTCATTTTTTCTCGTTTTGTCCATTTTCACGTCTGATGTAGCGGTTCTTGGTATTATCATAGATGGAGGTGTACAGCAACTAGACCTAGCTTCATAGATGGTGGAATTGCAAAGGGACCGGCC
>RJWT010056413.1:0-10035 GCA_004365215.1 Cuniculus paca
TCTGAAAGTCTATTTTCAGTTTCTTTCAAGAGATTTTGTCAGCTTTCAATGGAGATTTTAATTTCCTGGATATCTCTTTGAATCTGTTTCATGCATTCAAAATCTCTCTTATATTGTTCATTCATGGTTTCCCTCATTTTCCTATGCTCCTCTATTTTTTTATCTATGTCTTTTTTAGAGAAGCATAGCAATTCTTTTATTATGTTTTTCATTTCTTCTTTTACCTGAGATAGTATTTCTGTTCTAATTTCTTTTATAGCCTCATGGAGTTGTCTCTTTACTTCAGTTGCCATCATTGCAGAAATTTCAGGTGTGTGACTCCTGATCTCTTCCATGTTTTTATCGCCTGGACTTGCTCTGCTTGGGTTGGAGTCCAGGGATTGTCTTTTGTTTCTTCATCTTGACATTTACCTGGTTCTTCCAAACAAGTGGGTAGTGGGGTTTTGGGAACCTCCCACGTTGGTTACAATATCTCTGGAGCGTGACTGTTTGGTTTTCTGGCAGTGCTTGCTAGAGGTATCCAATGGTGGCTATTGGGTGCTCTGACGCAGGGCCCGCTTCTGTTTTTCCCCACCCTTGCTGGTTACCTGGGGTGGAAGTGGAGGGCTGCTGGAATGCATGCAGAGCAGGGCCTGCTTCTGCCTTCCCTCTGAGCTCCTTACCGGAAAGCAGCCTCTCCCTTTGTTGGAATATGCTCTGAGCAGGGCCTGCCTCTGCCTTCCCTCTGAGCTTGTTAACCGGCAAGCAGAGTCTCCAGAGGCAATTCTTTACACTAGTCACCATTCATATGAATATACAGCTTAGCAGGAAAATAAGTTCTGAACTGTAATGTAACAATGAACATTGTGCCAAAAGCACCTTGTGAGGCAGCTTATGGAAGGCAGGTGACATCACAGTAAAAACATTTACCAAGATGAACATAAGACAAGAGTTTCTTCAGGTCAGATTACACTGGCAAGAGGGACAGTGGCATGTTTCCAAGAGAGGAATTGCTCTGTCAGGATAAGAGGTTGGAATTCTTCTAAGGGATGAAAAACATAATAAATATGGGAATGGGTCTCATTTAGTAAATGTAGATGTCTCAGAATTACATTTTCTAGAACAGTTTGTTCCTTGTTAATCATCCAAGAATACCTGCACTGTAACTACAGTTGTAGATCAAAGGTGCGGCCAATGAGGTCATTTTCCATGGTCCCATAGAAAGTCCCTTCTTACTGGAAAATTTATTTTAATCTCATGTTATTTTGGTCAGCATTAGTCCATTATTTAATAACAGCTTAGTACATGCTGGGCAGGATTGCTTTAATAAGGGCATTTTACTGCTGAGGATTTTAACCCTTATGTTGGCAATGAATAATCACTGTATCTCCCACTGACAAATCGGCAAAGCCAAACCACTGACAAGGGATACAGTGCTCACTTCTGTAACTTCTTTGAGCTGAATGGAGTCATCATTAAGGGCCCTTTGAGTTTTCTGACCTATCAGAGATTATGGGCCTCCTGTGAATTTTGAGCATACAACTGTTGAGCAGCTTGATGAAGGATCGAAAGACAAACAATTTCCTCAGAAAGACTGAATACTTGCTTGGTCATCATTGAGAGATGAATTTTCTGGAGCTTGGAGGACATAAACTTGACAAGGCAGTTGAGTAGATATGAGCCAAAAATGAGAAGTACGGTGACAACAGATGCAGTGTGTATTGTAAGAAAAAGAGCAATGTCTGGTCACCTGTGTTCCTGTAACCCATGTATTCTTAGTTTTATAAACATTACACATTTACATAGCATATTCTATCCTTAGACATATATTTGTTTTTAGTCCCAGATCCATACAGTGTTAAGTATATTACAATACCTAAAATAATAGTTGTTTATTTAATTAACCTTATACACAAATCATTTCACAAAACAACACTTAAAACAACTCTGGTTCTGTTTAAACTCAGTCTTTTTTAAGGTAATAGAAAGTCTATTAGGAGAAAATAGAATATGTTATCTCAATGAAACACAACCTTTGTTTTTAAAGCATTTTTGTAAATTTTTATTAAGAGCAAATTAATATCTTAAGAAGATCTCATTGTTTTTGTTTTATGGCCAGCATTTGAAAGAATGGCTCACTAAGAATATGGGCAAGAATGCAGCCCCTACAGATAATATTATTTTGCCTAGTTACCAGCATCCTTTACATAATACTTTAAGCATTTTGGTGCCTGTTCTCTTTAAAATGCCTCCTTGACTTGGCAAATGTTTTGGGAACAGAAAGGGAGCATTTAGGAGCATAGCTTTGAATGTCCTAGTTTTTCTCAGGGATGATGCCAACCCCACCTCCCCATGCCTGAACTCTGCGAGCACATCTTATCATGCCTATCTTCCCTGATGTTCCATGGGGAAAACAAGAGGATTCACATCATAAGCAAATGCCACAACAACAGTACAAAAAATAACAGATTGTGAAAGTCTTGGTGACAGAGCAAGAAGACTGAATAAAACACTTTTCCAGATAGTATGCTTAGGAAGAATGATAAGACCATATTGACTCTTGTGAGTCCATCCAATACTTACAGAGCATAAAGAGATACCATTGCCATGTTTCTATTAACACAGAGAGGAATATCCCCTTTTTA
This sequence comes from Cuniculus paca, assembly GCA_004365215.1. NCBI lineage: Eukaryota > Metazoa > Chordata > Mammalia > Rodentia > Cuniculidae > Cuniculus > Cuniculus paca. The sequence goes on from RJWT010056413.1 coordinate 2,625, forward strand.
TCTACCCATGTGACACTGAGTTCACCTAGGCCATCAAACACAGTATACCCTAGCATGGGCTGAGTTGTCTTTATTTGTTCTCATATCAAGCAAAAGACACAGTATTGTGTGTCATTAAAAGTAGGTAAGTTTATTTCCAAATCCATAGAGCAAATCAATGTTAAATAAAGAGAATTAGATTCTAGTTTTATATCAGTTTACTCACATTTGATTTTAGAAACCTCTTTAAATAATTTTTAAATTGTAACTCACACATAGAAATTTCCCTTTATAAGATTCATCTTCCACAAAACTTTTTTTGACTTACTTTTTTCTTAACTTTAACTTTCTATTTTGTTCTCAGTTTTTCTTTGCTCTCCTTTTTATTCCCCTTGGTTTCGTTTTGGGGTTTTGTTTTGTTTGGTTGGTTCTTTTTTAGTTTCTTTCTTTCTTTTTTTTTTTTTTTCCTGGGGATCAAACTGAGGACCTCGTGCTTGCCAGGCAGATGCTGGTGCTGCTGAGCTAAACCCCCGGCTGTTTGGTTCTTTTTGTTATCCTGGCAATACAGAATTTTGCCATCCAAAATCCTTTTTATCCTTTTTTGACCATAAGAATCTGCATACCTATACCTTTCTTGATATCTCTTCTTTTCTACTCTTCTGTTTGTGGCCATTTGAATTTTAAAATGTTCCTGGTACTTCATTTTTATGTCAGAGTTAACTCATACAAGTTACATTTTACTTAGGGCTGGCTGAATAACAGACTTTCATGTAACCTGGATCAATAAATTATCTTCATACCAGAATAAGACAGAAAGAAGAGTAAAGATGTCACATTTTAGCTAAGGTTGACTAATCTTGAGGCTTTTACATACTGTCAAATGCCAAAAACACAATTGAAGGAGACCATGGTCATAGGGCCAACAACTAAGCGGGTGGGGTCACTAGTTTCACATTGGAGTGAGCCACAACACATGCACCACTGTTTCTAGTTGCTGTGACTGCTTAGAAACACATTTTTGCAGACATCCTATTCCTTGTTAACCTTCCTGGAGCGTTTACATTGTAACTAAGGTTCCACATCAAAATGTCACCAAGTTGGGTCAGAGAGGTTCCAAAGCCTGAAACAAGGCACTATCCTTTTAAAATAAGTTTGCAGGTTCACCCATCCCGTTGGAGGCAAATAATTTTCAAGACTCATCAGTGGAAGAGACATGAGAAGGGTTGATTAGGATGCACTCAACAAATGGAGTGTAGTGCTCAGAGAAATGAGACACTTTCCAAGCCAGAATGGGTACAATGAAGGTCTGTGCTCAAGACAAGTGGTCTAGGATATGTATTCTCCCTGTCAGGTTACAGTGCAAGGCATCTGCATGTGTATGAGGTTGAGATCTGCTGCACGCCAATACTGTCGCTTCATGAGGATGGAACAAGCATAATTCGCAAGTGAAAAGGATAGGTTAAGATCCCTGATTTGCAGGATTATTGTAAAAGGACATTTAGGAACTTATTTTGAGTAAGTTTCCTGGAAGGGAAAAGGGCTTGTCTTGAAGCTACAGTTTCTTGTAAAAGTACAGCCTCAAAATCTTAATTTCCTTATCTCCTTTCTGCCTAGTTTTTAGTTTATCAATCCTACCACAAAGAGTAAGCTGACAAGGTCATTACTTTGGCCTTGCATAAGGCCTTTTTCACGGAAAGTTTTATTTTTCATCTCATGCTGTTTTGGTCAAAGGTGATGCATTATCTAATGACTGCTTGATAAACGCTGGGCGGGATTCATTAGGGAATGCACCTGGTAAGGTTTCTAACCATTTCGGGGAAGAGTAGTCACCACAGAAAGGTGTTCTTGAAGATCTCATTTTGGCATTTGCATCTGCCGAAAAACAAAACTGTGCTAAGAGACAAACCATTCAGGAAATAGAATAAAGGAATCTGAGGGTGTTCCCCGGGAAGCTTGTTTGCATATTCTTCCTGCTTTACTGCCTTCTGCCCCACCCTCCTTTCTGGTAACACTAAGGGTATATAAATTGCTCTGAGTGCACAACACGGCAGAGGCCAAAATGAAGACAGGCACAGTCTTGGTTCTGGTAGCTTTTGTTGCCATGGGAATGGACATGGCCTGTGCTCGGATACCTCTTCAAGCACGTGAGTATGCCGAGGGTATCCCAGAAAGAAGAGAAGGCTCAGAGGCCAGCACTGGTCTTGAGAACAGATGGAAAAGACAAAGGATGTGTACCACTGCTTAAATCAGACCCACTTCCATTGACTTGTAGTGGTGGAACTCTGCATTTCCAATCCTTATCAGAGTGAGGTGCATCTGACAGAATTTGGGAGTAGAGAGCAGGGTTACTCCCCTCACAAGGAGATGTGAAATTCCTGGGCCAGTCACTCCAGGCTGACCAAGGTCTATCTATCTGTGATCAGAGATTTTATAACATTTTTTTCCTGAGGTGCAACAGGGGAAGGGTGACAAGGCAGGTTTCTTTCCTACTGAGACTCTGTGGGCTTTAAAGAACTGCAGGGAGAACATTCTCTCAAGGACTAGATGGAGAAGATGGGGTTATACTGACAATGGAGGGAGGGTAATGAGTCCAAGGGCACAAAGGAGGAAATAGAAGCTGGAGTCCAGGCAGTGATGACGACTTCAGACATTCATCACCCATTCTCATCCCTGTCTTGGTTTAAAAAATTCAACTGTGTATTTCAGTGCAACAAAAACCTGGTGTCTGCCCTAAGATACCTAAAGGAACTGTTGGGACTTGTAATGAAGCTTGTTCAAGAGATCGTGACTGTCCCGGGGGACTGAAGTGCTGCAGCAATGGATGTGGTCATGTCTGCCAATCTCCTGTTTTCAAAGTGAGTATAAACCTATCAAGAGTTATCCAAGAAGAAAGCTGACAACTGCCCAGTGTACTTTGCTGGGGCAGATTGGAGATGCCTTGTTCAATACAGATACAAGTCTAGGCAATCTCAAGAAAAATGAGCTAGAGTCAAATAGCAGCAGGAAAACTAGTTACATTATCTAAAGCCCTCCCCTAGCTAAGAAAGCACCAAGGGGTTCAAAAGAAGCAAGTAGCATAACCTGCCTTACATTTGCAGGGTTGTGACTGATAGGCTTTCACACTGTCCTTCTTCCTTTATTCAAACAAAAAGGCTTAACAGTTCTGAGAAAATAGGTGATCCTGGTAGGAAGACTGGAAGAACTGTGAACCTCAATCTATTCGAGTACCTTCTACATCAAATGGATGTACGCAAGAGTTGAAATTCAAAGATAAACATAACTAAGTCGAGGAAAGAGATGTGCATTACAATTCTGTAGTTTGCACACATTTCTACTAAATCCCGTGGAAGCAAATAAAAGGGTCTTTACTTTGCTGGAGAAGGTGGGGAAGTCATCCCAGAGTGGAGGAAATCTAGAAGGAGGTTACAGGAGACCCAAAGTATGCCAGACAAGAAAGGGCAGCTCAGATGGTGAAAGAAATGTGAACCCTCCTTGGGAGAAGGGAAATGGACAGTAGTGAGTAATAGTTGCAGTGATTAGGTGGTCACTTTAACAAGCCAGAGCTCTCAGAGCAACAAGTTGATGCTATAGAGTGTGAGCGCTAAACAGCTGGAGGTTTCTCAGCAGAGGAAATGTCATGGTCAAATCTGTCTTGTACAACAGTGACTCTGGCAGCAGTGTGAAACACGGAAAGGACAAGCATATCTAGTCTTGGAAGATTTCTCAGGAATCCATGAATCTGATGCCTGACTACTCCCTATCCCTGGAATTGCAGCTCTAGAAAATGAGGATCTACAATGGTGGGGTGACTGCTTTATAAAACTTGTGTCCAAATAAACCGAATCTGTGGCATTATTCAGGCTGAGTCATTCTTTCCATTGAGTCATTCCATTGACCCTCACTCTAATAGAGCCATCTGTGTACTCTGCAGATATGGCCATGAGTACAAAGCACTCAGGATACCTGGAGGTCAGAGACAAGGTCTTCCAACATATTTCTTTTCCTCTTGCCATGTCTGTACCTCCAATCAAGGCAAAGGGCAAAACAGTATTTCCTTGGGCATTCTGTGAACATCCTTTTGGTCAAAGAAAACTAAATGAAGATGTCCTATAGAGCAGGCCTCCTGGAAGATGTGAACCCTTTACAAGGGGAGAAGTAGGAAGAGGTGGGGGAATATTTCATTCTAAGGCAAAACACTAACATCCAGATGGCTAACTTCAGGAGAGGGACACTAACCCTTGGGATGGGGGCTTTAAGAGTCAGGAGGCAACAGCTCCTTCATAGAGTGAGTAAAACATACCATTATACAGCAATACCTTCAGGAACTTTGGCCTCGACCCCAATCTGCCAGCTCAGCATTGATGTCAAGGAAGCACCACCACCCCTCCCTGGCCTTCTCAGAAGTCTTTCCTCTTGCCTCAGCCTCCCAGCATGCTGGGGTTACAGGTGTGCAACACCATGCCTGCCTAAGACTTTTCACCACTATTCAGATAATTGCCTTATGCTTAACCTTTAAGTAGTACCTTTGTTCCCTTTTTTATTTCAATTATCATCAGTAGGTGCCTTATGTCACATAATAATTCTTCCTTTTTTTTTTCTAATACTCTGTCCCAGAGCAGTTGCTTTGAAGTCATATCCCTTCATTCCCACTTAATCATTTTAAGGGAGTCATCAAGGTGACATTATTTTTCACATCCTCACCCTTGTCCCCACCTACCTGTTTGGGGGAAAGTAATATTCTATTTAGGTTCTTTATACCTTTATACTTACTTTACTACATTATCAGTGCCACAAATCTGAAGTTCTAGATCTCGTATTTAATTAGTATGGGCTAACTCTGTATGGAAGCTGTTGTTCAAAGTTAACCGCAGTCCAAATGGTCCAGTAAGTGTTCATATTTAGAAAAATTTCAGTGCTGACATGATACTACATTTTAAACCCTTACTTCTTATAGCTCATGCATTTATGTAGAGCTTTTGTAGCATTCTTTCAGTGATTCCTTTATTATAGTTGTAGTTTGCAATCTTCTGTACCAGTTTGATGCAGGGATTTTGAGCTAATGAGTTAATAACAAAAAAAATCTTAAAACTATTAAATAAATAGTATTTAAGATATTTATTTACATTAACCTGTGTTTTAAAAAAGGGTTCACATGTGGTTTTTTTTTTCATTCACTTTCATATTTAATTTGACAATAAAAATAGGACCTTCCCAGCTTTTGTGAGTTTAACCAAGATTTGGGGATGACAATGCACAATGTATGTACTATTGTTACCCCCTGATACATGTGCTTTGTAATTTTGCTATAGTTTTTTTTCCTTCTTCTTCTTTTTTTCTATTTATCTTTGAATAAAATGGATTTGAAAAAAAAAGTTTAACTCAGATCATTTTAGTATGTTAAGAAAACGTTATAGCTTTAGACATAGAAAGCTCAACTTTTTAATTATAGACAACTTAAATATAGCATAATAATTGATTTAGAGATACCAATCATAATTATTAAGCTATACTATTCTCTTTAATCAAGGAAAAACCCTTAAATTTTTGTAGACAAACAATAATAGACATTGTATTTATAAAACCAGCATTTTGATATTATCTCAGTTAACAAACTGGGTGGGTGGAAATATGTTAGTAATATTAAAGACAACTCTGGAAGAAATAGCTTCTTTAATAAATGGTGCTGGAAAAACCGGCTTTCCGCATGGGGAAGATCCACATCTGTCACCATGCATTAAACTAAAATCAAAACGGAACAAAGATCTAAATATTAAAACAGAAATGCTAAGTCTGCTGGAAAAGAGAGTAGGTAGAACTCTTGAAGACAAAAGTATAGGCAAAGGCTTCATGAACAAAACCCCAATTGCTTGGGAAACACTACAAAGAACAACTGGGTTCTCATCTTATTAAAAAGGTTTTGCACAGCAAAGGAAATCATAAACAGAGTGAAAAGACAATTTACAGAGTGGGGAAAAATCCTTTTTTTTCTTTGGACAAAGGACTAATATCTAAAACATACAAAGAATTGAAAAAATCAGATCCCCTCCCAAATTGAAAGATTCAATCAAAAAATGGGCATCTTAAATGAATAGACACTTCTCAGATGAAGAAGCACAAATGGCAAATAAATACATGAAAAATGTTCAACATCATTGGTCATTCAAGAGATTCGAATTAAAACAACACTGAGATTCCATCCCATCCCAGAAAGAATGGCTATTATCAAGAACTCAATCAATAATAAATGCTGGCAGGGTTGTGGCAGAAGAGGAACACTTCTCCATTGTTGGTGGGAGTGTAGACTGGTGCAACTACTGGAAGTCAGTGTGCAAATTGCTCAAAAAACTAGCACTAGAGCTCCCATTTGACACAGCTATTCCTCTTGGTATCTTCCCAAAAGAATTAAAATCATCATACCACAGTCATACATGTCCACCCATGCTTATGGAAGCACAGTTTGTAAAAGCTAAATCTTGGAAACAATTCAAATGCCCATCAACTGATGAATGGATAAAAAAAGATGTGCATTTTTATACACTGGAGTACTACTCAGCCATAAAGAAGAATAAACTTGAGATATTTACAGCTAAATGAATGGACCTTGAGGCCATACTCTTTAGTGAAAGAAATTGGACACACATGTGTAAACACTGCATCATCTCTTTAGTGTGAGAAACTGAAAGTAAATAAGAACAAAAATATATCATAGATATTGTGAAGTAGGAAGAAACTGTTCAAAAGGAAAGAGGAATTAGCGAGGGAGGGAGGAGGAAGAGTAAAGAAAAAGTGAGAAGGAAGGATAAAATGGAAATAAAACTTTGTAAATAAGGAGGGGGAAAGGGGTTGAAGGGAAATGGGGGGGGGACCAAAATATATCTTTACAGGTGCAAATTCCCTATGATGAATGTGATCATTATGTATATCTAAATTGTACTAATAAACTTGATAATAAAAAAGTAAAGGAAGGTCTGTCTTTGCTTCTCTTATAAATAAGAACTCATATTCTAGGGGTTTAAGAGCTTCCAATTGGAAAAGGAAAAAAAGACTTTCAGGATTGCAGAAAGAGGCATATTACCATTTCTTGACAGACATCCCTGACAGAGGCAAATTTCCAAAACCTGTCCCATAGCCTCTGGCTGAATCCTAGACACACCCACACATGCTGTCAGCCATAAATCAACCTAAAATCTCTCTGTAGTAGACCCATCTTGTAACAACTAAACAAGTCAAGTAAAGAATGCAAAGCCCTGTTTGCTGAAATAAAAATGTTCCCTTGCAGGAGCCCATATCACAATCTTTCATGCATCTTACTAGTACTGTCGTTAAATGTATGCAAGGCATGATCAAAAGACATGGTGAACGCTTACATTTAAAATTTTTATTACCGTAAAAGACACATGGTCTTTAATACCCTTCCAAATATTCCCTCTCC
>RJWT010056414.1:0-10030 GCA_004365215.1 Cuniculus paca
ATTGGTATCTTCTGAAGGCTTTCAGTTGGGCAACAGAGCAAGGTAGCCAGAGGCTGTTAGGAGCCTCTCATAAGTGCCTTAATTTTACTACTGAGAAAGGCGCCCTCGGACCCAGAGGCCTCTTCATGACTCTCCTCTCAGTACCATCGTGTGATAGCAGCTAAATTTGGAGAGGTGCATCTAGATCACAGCAAGCTTAACAGAGCACTTTCCACAGGCGTGGAGTTAGCTGGCAGTCACTGCTACAGCTTCAGCGGTTTCCAGGCTCTCATGTGTTGCATTGTAATGAAAACTTGAAAAGAGAGATCTGTTTCTGCATTGCCAGATTAAAGGTCTTCATGTTTTTATTTGTTTGGTTTTCTTTGAGACAGGGTCTCACCATGTAGTTCAGGCCGACCTTGAACTCACTACTTAGCCCAGGCTGGCTTTGAACTTGAAGCAGTCCTCCTGCCTCAGCCTCTGAAGTGCTACGGTTACAGGCGTGCATAACTGTGCCTGGCAAGAGGTCTAAAATAGAAAACTTTTTTTTTTCCTGTTTTGAATCTTACTAATAATCCAGAATTTTACCTTATTTTCTTTGTTTGAAATATTTTAATCTAATATGCACTTTCAGAATGCCTCAACTAAAGAAGCAGTAGTAAGCTTATTTGGTGAGTCTGGAAGTAAAATAATTCTTGTAATTGTCCACTTAGAATGACTTTTAGGACAGACAGTTTGTATTCCTGTGAAAATATTAACCCTTTTCCATGGGTCCACTATAAAGCAGACAGTATAATCAAAGTTCGTGTACCTTTCCTTTTTTTTCCACAACAAACAAGGGACAGCAGCATTTAGGGAGCTCTAGAATGGTTGGATAATGGACTGACAGAGGTGGCTGACAGGTGGTTAGAAAGAAGATGGTCTAGGTTACGGAAATAATGTGGAGAAGCCCCAGACAGCCCCGGGCATGGTGTGTGATGGTGCACTGAGTGCCATCCTTGTAGGAGAGGAGTGCTGTTGAGGTGTCGGAGTCATGGAAAGCAAGATTGGCTAGAAAGGGCAGATTGTTGAAAGTCTGGAATTAAGAGACAGTGTTACAAGGAGGTAGAATGGTATACTAAGAACATTGTTTTAGAAAGGTAATGATCACTGTTCAGGAATGTGTGGATTAGGCTTCAAGTGGAGTTTTGTGGACAGGAACATGAGTGAAGGTATGGGGAAGCGGACCCCGGCTGAGGGCACTCTGGAGGACTCTGAAGGAGAAAGGATGGGTAGGAAGGCCAGGGCTGACTGTGTGCCCCGGGGCTGAGGAAATGCATCCCAAGAAAGAGCCTGCTGAGTCAGGGAGAAGGTGCTCCTCAGCCTGGTCTAGAAATCCCAGCAAACTAGTCTGCTTTAAAAAATGGAGGTAATAAAGTACTCCTTTAGAGAGTTTGGCAGTTGAATAGAGAGAAGCAAGATACTTGAAAAAGTTTACGATTTTAAAAATTCTACATAGATTTGTATATGATGATATGGTAAAGGTATTGGTCTAGGAGTGTTATTCAAGTTCTTTTTCTAGTTATAAAAGTCAATCACTATTTACTACAGAAAACTTTGAAAAGCACTAAACATCTGTCTCCAAAGAGAGCAGCTGTAGAATAAGTGTTTTTTGGGGCTTTTTTTTTTGTTTGTTTATGTGACAGGGTCTTACTAGGTATTTCAGGCTGTCCTTGAATTGTATGTAGCCTGGGGTGGCCTCCAACTCACTGTTACGCTCCTGCGTCAGCCTTCTGAGTGCTGGAATTACAGGTGTATACCACCACACTTGGCTGGTCTTCTTCAATGGAATTATTTTAGCATAATTGACATGGTATATATTTCATTTTCTATGTTTTATTTCAAAGTTTTTAATTGCTAGAGAAAATAATTCTGGTATATTGATATTTTCATGGCCTCTTAGTATTCTGTTGAACTAAATGTTTTGCTGTTTTTGTACATGCAGATTTTGTGTTTGTTTTTACGGTTATCAGGATGAAATAGGCATTGTTATGCTTATATTTATGTTCACATTTACTAGAAGTCATGTTTCTGGAACAAAATATAAACAGTTTAGGTGCTTGATATATGTTAAGTTGTTTGAGAAGTTCCTTTTAATGAGAAACTTAACAGATGGCATATCTGATAGTAGTTATGACTTTGTAAAGTTATTAAATCTGCTTTGTTCCGAGTCTAGCTTTTAAAGAAAACATCAACTATTGAAGGAGGGACTCCTTTGAGTTGAATATGGAGAGTTTTTGCCCCTTCCCATAGAATGGGTTATCATCCTTTTTTTTTTTTTTTTTTTTTTGTGGTACCAGAGATTGAACTCATGACTTCACGCTTGCCAGCCAGGCACTTATGCCACTGAGCTAAGTCCCTGGCCCTTGTCTTTTTGAGACAGGGTCTCCCTATGCTGTTCAGGCTGGCCTTGAGCTCACTTTGTAGCCCAGGCTGGTCTCAAATTTGCAAGGATCCTCCTGTCTCAGCCTCCCGAGTGCTGGGATTACAGGCGTGAGCCACCACGCCCAGCCATCCTCTCTTTCTTGTTCTCTTTTTATCCCAGTTGGTAATAATTTAACAAGAAACTACTGAAAAAAATTAATTTGAATAAGCTAGTGTTTTCCCTTTTGTAGGATATAGAAGACTTAGATCACTATGAGATGAAGGAAGAAGAGCCTATTAGTGGAAAAAAATTAGAGGATGAAGGAATTGAAAAAGAAAATTTGGCAATATTAGAGAAAATTAGGAAGACTCAAAGGCAAGACCATTTAAATGTGAGTATGTGTAAATACCTAGAACCTGGACTTTGGTGGTCGAGTAGCTACCAGGCAGCACTAGGCAGTTCACCCAGGTATGCATTTCAGCTGCCCCTCTTGCACCCCACCTCGGTAGTAGATTCAGTCATATGTGCGGTTGCCCCAAGTGCTTCTTCTCTATTGACATCTACTTCTTACCCTGTCCACCTGCTCTTCACATCCTGGGACCCTCCTGCTGCTCCCCTCTACTGTCCCCTTCCTGCCCCCGCCCATTGACTCCTACCTCCCCTGGTAGGATCCATATATTCAGAGCCAGACTCTCCTACAAAGTCTGTTCAGATTTTTTCCTCTGCGAAGTTGACCTTAGGTCTGTCCTGCCCTGACCAAACCCAAAGTCACTTGTCTCTTTTGACTTAACAACTCTGTCACGTGAAGCACCATAGGAGGGTGGAACAAACAGTTTGGTGACAGACACTGTGGGGCTTCTTGTTTTCTCAACTCTAAAATATGGATAGATATTGCATACCTTTTGGGCAGCTGCTGTGATAAATGAGAAAGTGTGTGTATGTGTATAGAAATACGTGTGTAAATGTGCTATATACTTATGGAGCCACTTATATAAATGATATAAATGATACCCAGAGGAGGGAGACATCTAATGCTAGTCTGACTGTCTCCTACTTACACTTCTGCCTTCTCTTGGAGCCATTTGTCAGCTCCCTCAAATCCAATACTGGTTGCTTTGTCTTGGAAAAACCCAGGGAATGTATTGTTTTGAGAGTAAATGCTGAGAACTGTATATTTTCTCCGCTTCAGTTTTAGTATATTAATTTTATTGGCAGATTTTTTAAAATGTAGCAAAGAAGTATAGCCAACCTACTGTCTAAATAATGATTAAAATAAGTTCATGATATCTGAATCAATATTTTTCTGCATTGCTGTCTTTTGTTCAGCTCCAATTTGTATGAGTTGCAGTCAGATTAACTACAAATTATCAGATATTTTCATATGATAAACATAATCCTGAATGTATTTTCTAGACCTCATTTAATCTTCAAAGCCACTGTATGAAGTACATGTTCTACATATTTAGTAGATGGGAAAATTAGGGCTTAAACCAGTTCAGGGTCATATAGCTAGGAAATATCTTTGTAGTCTATTTTTTTTCACCCTCAAAATGTAGCGCAGCTCTTGAAATCTTTATTTTACCTGATGAAAAGTAGTTCCATTCATACTCACTTTTAGAATGAGACATATGCTGACAAGAAATGAAACCAGTTGCTTGAAGGCAAACATGTTTTTCAGTATACCATTCTTGCTCAGTCTTATTAATGGAAGTATTTTAGTTAATGAGGCGCTGTGGTGAGGGTCTTCTAGTATTTTCAAAAATTAGAGTTTGGAATAGACTTATACTGAACATACAATATCACAGAGTTCATGATGGTCTGAATATGTTAGCTGGACACCCCACCTCCTCCACAATAAATAGTACACGAACCAGACTTGCCCAAATTTTACGTTCCTTTTGAAACTTCATCATCCTTCATTTAATTGAACTTCAACTTCTTAAAATGCTGAGTGGTGATCCATTTTTACAACGTTTTTGTAAACTTTTATATCAAGTTCAAAGATTTGAATCTTTAATGACTTAGGAGACCCTGTAAACAGCAGGTTTTCTGTTTCAGGGTGCAGTGTCTGGGTCTGTGCAAGCTTCAGATAGACTTATGAAAGAGCTCAGGGACATATACAGATCACAGAGTTACAAAACAGGTAAGGACCACCGGGTCCCTGCTGTCTATGTTCTGCTGCTCTTTGCTGTTTTCAAATAATGTCTTTCTTGCCGGGCATGGTGGCACACGCCTGTAATCCCAGCACTTGGGAGGCTGAGGCAGGAGGATTGTTGGGAGTTCGAGACCAGCCTGGGCTACAAAGTGAGTTCAAGGCCTGCTCGAACTGCATTAGCAAGACCCTGTCTCAAAAAAAAAAAAGTCTTTCTTGTAACTGGACAGCAATGTAAATGTTTATTAACTTTATTTTAATGATGTTGAAACTCAAATTTAATCAAGTTCCAGAATATATAGGAGGTAACATAGAATGAGTTTGGTTTTTTTAAAAATAAATATTTTTATAGATATATAATTTTTTTTGCCTTCCTGATATTTAATTCATATAATTTTTATCTTCTGGCAAAAAGCACAATACTGCTTTGTAAAGTAAATAGGGTTGATGTATTTCTTTGTACAAAGAAAGAACTATTGCTAAGTTGATTTTATTTTGGTTTTTTTCCCCCACTACATAATGAACTCTTGTTGTAGGGGTAATTGCGATACTGCTTTTAAATGAGGTGGATTTTAAAATTTTTAGTTAAAGTTTTTTTTTCTATTTTATAGTAGTTTGATTTAAGGGTATTCTTTCTTACTGAGTTTTAAACCCTGTGGAGCCTCTCTAATTAGCTTTTCTCTGTAAGCTTTTCTTACGTTGTTAGAATGCTAAACAAGAGAAAGAGCCAAGGCTTCATTTGTTTGTGAAGATAGCATTATGATCCATTCAGAAATTCTTTGAGTGATCAGATAATTATTAAAATTGCTTAAAAAGGGAAAACCAAATTCTGATTTGTAGAATATAAAACAAGCCAAATTTTTTTCTGAGTTATTAGAAGTTTGGGAGTCCTAATAATTTATCTTATAAGAAGCCTAAACATTTATCTATAGAAACCTAAATAAATACTTGAATACTGGTTTTATCTTTAAATGTTAAATAATTACTTGTTTGTCTCAGTGTTGTATATGTTGGCAAAAATTTAATAACCAGATATTAGGTAGATTTGGTTACATTATGGTATGTTCTTAAAATAAATTACTAAGAGAGATTGACAATGGATTTAGTGTATATTGACTGAGATGCCCCAGAAAATTGAAGATTAGAAACATTTGTGTAAGAAGGATTCGATTTTGTATAAATGTTTCTGTGTACACATAGGAAAAGTCTTATGTACATATGATTTAACATAAACTATATTTTTCAAAGTTAATAGTAAGCAGTTTCTGAATTCATTGAAGAATCCTGTTAACTGATGGTTTTGATTATCTGTTAAGGGTGTAAGACACTTTATTTGCAGTGCAGCTTAGATGTTCCATTTAATGGTGAAATTTCTAGTTTTTTTGGCTGTTTGTGCATGATGGTTGTATGACAAGTTGGAGAGTAACCAGCATGCTTTGCTTCCCAGGGATCTATTCGGTGGAACTCGTAAACGACAGTCTATATGAGTGGCATGTGAGGCTGCAGAAGTAAGTGGCACTGATGCTGACCTACTCTTGCAATGTTTGACTCTTACAATGAAGGATTTTACTCCCAATCTGATACCTTTTATACTATGGCTTTTACTTAGAACTTTAGAACTTTTTTCTATGGAAATAGTTCTCAGGTTGTAAAAATGAGTTGTTTCTGAGACTTTATGAAATGGGAAAGGACCACTGTGGGATAAGGTGTTTCATGGAGCTTGTGAGACAGTGGCAAATTAGAAACAAAAATGTGTTTGATAACCTGATGAAGCTGACTGATAACCTGTTTGTTTGAAATAAGGGGTTTGGGCAGGATCTGTGTGTGCAGAACAGTTGTAGACAAATGTAGATTTTTGTAGTTAGTAACTCAACTTGTCATGGTTTTTTTGGTGGCAGTTTTTTTCTTTGAGCTCCTTGGCTAATAATACAACTTTAGGAAAGTGTGTATTTTGTTTTGTTTTATTTCCTTTTTTTTGAGGAAATTATGAACATGTGATTTTTTCTGTAGACTACTGATTTTGAATTCCTGTATTAGAATAGATCTGACTAGCTGGGCATGGTGGCACATCCCTGTAATCCCAGCACTGGAGACTGAGGCAGGAGGATCATTGTAAGTTCGAGACCAGCCTGGGCTACAAAGTGAACTGAAGGCCAGCCTGAACTGCATAGTGAGACCCAGTCTCAAAAAGACAAAAAAAAAAAATAGATCTGACTACTTTAATTTCCCTTTGGGCCTGTATTCCCAGGGAGCTAGGTGCTATAGTGAGTTACTTTTCCAAGGGTTATAGAGCAGCTTTAGAACTCCTCTGGAACTTAGCCTGGGGTCTCTGTTTTATCTCTTAGACTGCTTCATTTTTGAGTTTAGTGAGAAAAATTCTCTTCTGTTTGAACTGGCTTTTGTTTTGTTATTCTTAGGGTTGATCCTGATAGTCCTTTGCACAGTGATCTTCAGATTTTAAAAGAAAAAGAAGGCATAGAATATATTTTGCTTAACTTCTCTTTTAAGGTAAGAAAATAGTGGGGCTCCATATGCTTCTGATGGGAGTGTATTTGTACAACTGCTTTGGAAAACAGTGTGGTATTTTTTGTATGGAAGACATACCTTACAGCTCAGTAATTCTCTTGGAATATGCTCTGTGACAAACGAGTATTTATATACACTAAGAGACAGAAACAAGAATGTTCAGAGCAGTGTTGTTTACAATAGCCCAAACAGAAAATCCAAGTTCCAATATAATGGAAAATTATGTTCATCAAATGGGATATGGCTATATACAAGAAGGGTGAATTGAATACAGTGCTGAGCAAGAAAAACCAGACTCCTAAACTTGTTTTGTACAGTTTCATTTATACAGAGTTTAAGAATTGGTAAAGCTAATAATAGTTTAGGGAGTGCATTCTCATTGGAGGCTATATCACCTGAATGGGGTGAAAATGGGTCCTTGGAGTGAAAAAAAATCTTAAGTATTGCAGTGATCTTGGCCCCACCAGGAGCCATAAAACACAAACCAAGATAGGGTTCTGTGCTGTTAAAAATTCCACTGGGCAGATGGGGTGGGCAAAATGAGAGAAAAAATTTCTAAAAAGGCATCTTGGGCAAAAATGAAAAAAAAAAGCTAAGAAATAATGTACAAGTTCATCCTTGGGCAGTAAAACTGTCTGAAAAAGCAGAGATGTGCTTAGCACACAAATCAGGATAAGGGAGTTGTGAGCTGAAAAGGACATACACTTTACAACAACTTTTAAGGTGTTCTTTTCTTTTCTTTTCTTTCTTTTTTTTTTTTTGCATTTTCTGAATTTATTATATTTAAGTTACTTTTAGGATGCTAAAAATAAAGGTTAAAAAGAATAGCAAAGGAACCTAGTGTCTTGGTTACTTTTTTCTCGTTGTTGAGACAAAATACCTGATGTCCAAAATTAGGGAAGGAAAGGTTTATTTCATATTGTTATGGAGGTTCCAGTCCTTACTCAGCTGGTTCCAAGGCAGGTTGGTGTGGCTGAGGGCCAGCCATTCATGGCTGCTGCAAGCAGTAAGAGTGCACAGCCTAAAAGAGGGAAAAACACTTCTCCTTCCCAACCTTACGTTGTATGCTGGCTCCACTCCTGGGCGGGTGCTGAATTCACACAGCCATTCCCAGCACTGCACAACAAACCAATCACAAATGCTAGATTCAGCTGCTTCCATGACTGCATGAGGCTTGGGGGAGCCACCTACACACAAACCATAACATGTCGATAAAATGTTAGTGAGTTATTAAGGATTATGGATAAGCTGTAATGGTTTAAAGTCCTTAGTAATATTGACTCTTCAGTTTAAAAAAAGCTAGAAAGTATTTCTAAGGAGTTGTATTTGAATTATATGGGGCTTTTTTTTTTTTTTTTGTACCAGGCATTGAACTCAAGACCTTGCTCTTGTCAGGCAGGTGGTTATGCCACTGAGCTAAATCCCTGGCCCTTATGGGGCTTCTTTTTAACCTATTCTTTTAAATTGAGAAGAAAAATTTATGTAACAGTTATCTTGCAGATAGATGTTTTTCCATTTCAGACTGATGATTTAAAATGCCTGGAAACATCTAAAATGTGATCCTTGTTCTTCAAGAGCCTGTGTTTTTCCTGGGGATGGGAAATTAGTGTGATAGAGGCTATCAGACTTTGAAGATTGTGGTAAAAAGTCTGGAGTCTTACCTTTATGCAGAAAGAGTCTTTAGAGGTTTTTATGCAAGGTCATGTTTGATCTGTTAAGACTTCTCATTTTGTTTTGAACAATCATACCTCCAGTAGCACAGCAGGGATCAGATAGGGCAGAGTGAATTTCTGGGAGATTAGTTAGGGGCTTTGATTTAACTAGAAGTGATGAAGACCTGATATATGATGGTGATAGTAGGAGTGCGAGTAGATGGATATATGGGTTGTTTTGAATGACAAAAATTAAGACATGAAAAGATACTTCCTTTGTACTAAGAAAAAAAGGTAGCAATATTTTTTGAATAGGTTTTGTATGTGCATGTTTTTGTTTGGAGGTCTGTCTTATGACTGTACTTTCTTGAAATAGCCCAAGAGTCATGGTTCCTCAGTTTGGTTATTGTAGAAAGTGTATCCATGTCCAGTGAACTTTCTTTCTAGAATGTGACTCTGGTTTCTACTTGCCATAGGTGCTAATAATAAGACTCTTCACTTTTACGAATTCCTGTGGGGTAGTGAATGAAATGCCTAGGCAAAAACCAACCAGCCAACCATGAAAAACTAGGAAAGTTACCAGTGCAAAAACAAAACAAAAAACCATGTAAAATATTTTAACTGAAAATAATATGAAATCATATATTCATGTGCCCAATACCGAGCTTATGAAATAGAACCTTTTTTTAGTACCTTGAAACCCCTATGTGCCCCTCCCTGTTATTTTCTCCTTGGAGGCATTTTTTGCAAAAAATTACGAAGTCTTGGCCAGAAGGACTTGTGACTGTGGGTAGTGTTTTCATTATATTTTCCTGCTCTAGGTAGAACTTTAGGGGAGGGATGATCTGGGAGGAAAATGGTTGAAATTCTAGTGGATTTGTGTTTTGGACCATGACAACAGAAAGAAGGGCCTTTGCTAGATTTGGAGTATTTTTTAAGAGACCTGGGTTGAGGGCGATCTTCCTGGGCTAACTGATGTCACGAGAAGGAGTCTACATGAAATTGGCAAGTTATTGGTATCAGGGTTCATAGGTTGGAGGATAGCAGGACAACTCAGCAAGATCACAGGAAGGAGAGAAACTCCCGAGAGTCAGCCATGCTGGGACCGGGAGGAGCCGATCAAGGATCCAACTAGCCAGCCTTTCTGATAAGCTGCACAGACTGTGTGGGACCCAGGAAGAGAAAAAAGTCAGTGTCTCCTGTAAGCCTACCAGCATGCAGACTGAAAATCACCAAACCCTCTCACCCCATAAGCCACCAGCTGGTTTGGAGGTCAACCTGAGCTAATAGCAATTGAGGTACAAAAAGCACCTGAAG
>RJWT010056415.1:0-10045 GCA_004365215.1 Cuniculus paca
CTCGGACATGTCTTGGGTCTCAGCTGCACACATGCCCCCTTCGCCGGTCTCCGAGCACTCTGCCAGCCACAGTGCCAGCAAACACACTTGACATGTCCTCTGCTCCCCTGCTTCAACCCACACTCCCATCAGTAACATTTCTCTCCACACCATCAGATTCGAAGCCTGGACGTCAGGAACTAAACACCAGCCCATGCAGGTGATGGGTCACAGAACCTCTGAAGGGGCAGCTTCGCCCTTCTCCCAGTCCTGGGGAATCTGAGACTTTCGCCTCACACTAAGTGAGCCCCACCAGCAGGTGCTCCTTAAGAAAGACGGCTTCTTAGCAGCTTCAGTTCTCCCCGAACTAGTCTTGTCGAGTGCCTGTTGTCATGCTTGTTAATGGACGAGTTGTTGTTACCAAGAAGGAAATGGTGAGGGGTCAGGATGACACCTTGGTGACAGCCTGATGACCACGACCCTCCGTGGACACCAGACAGGCCACTCCCTCCAGGCCTCAGGATGCCAGGTGGACCTGGATGCACAGCATACAAAGCATTTGGGGGACTGAGTCTTCATAGGACCTCACCGTTCATCTTGCAGCATTTTGGGGGAATTTGAGATGGACACTCTAACACAATAGCAAGGTTTTAAGGTGGCACCACGAGGCCAGTGCCCTTAGTCCAGACTCAGCACTGCCCCGTGGCCTCCTACTTCTTTATACTTCAACTAACGTGTGTCTGAACAGCTTGCCAGATCACAAGGGGACTTTAAGGATACAGAACATTTTTTGGTAGTTTCCACACTAGTGGATGTCATTTTAAAGGTTTAACTTTTTTTAAAACAATTCTTTTTTTAAAAAATCTACACAAATAAGAAAGTACTCTGAGCTGCAAATGATTAAATTCATAAAAAAAAATGACACTGTACTGTACTCTGAATAGTCATCCTAGGACAGGTTGATAGCCCATACTGTGAAAGAAAAATACAAGAGACCACAGAGATTAGAATTGGTTAAGAGTGAAAACCACCAGAAAGAAATAAACCCGTGGTGCCAATATCTCTGAAATATTTTCTCATTAAGAAAACAAGAAAAAAAGAGCCCTTCAAGATTAAGGACTATTCTGTGAGATGGGAACGAGCCCGGAAGGCAGAATTTCTATATACAATATTTCGGTGACGCTTTGTACACCTCACTGCCAAAGTCAGCAAGAAAAGTGGCTAGGGATTTTTTTCAAACGTATTTTTATTATTGTTTTTAGCCCTAGTGGGGGGAATTGCAGGCTCCTGAAAGTGGAGGACAGCAGTCTGTCTGTGGCCAAGCACAGTAGGGCAGTCTCCCACCGGAGCTGCGCATTCCCAGGCCCAGGAGGACAGAGACAGTCTCTCCCCAGACGCCTAAGACAGGGCCTCAAATCCAGCACCAGAGCCACAGCAATCTCTGCACAGATCTAAAATGGAGAGGCATAGGCAACAGAACCCGACCAAAGCCAGCCTTGGAGCACTCTCATTTTGTGGGACACAAGCCTTGTGACAAATGTATTCCACAGCAGTTACCCAACCCTCAAAAAGAGCCCCACATGTGGAGAGTAAAATGGGGAAGAATGCAACTGTTTTGATTACAAAGTAGCTAAAATTTAGTCACTCTCATGTTTTTTCCTTAAAAAAGAGAATCTCCTATAGGGATGGGCATGGTGGCTCACGCCTGTAATCCCACCACTTGGGAGGCCAAGGCAGGAGGACTGATGGGAGTTTGAGGCCAGCCTGCGCTACATAATGAGCTCTTGTCTCAAAAAACAAAAACAAAAACAAAAACAAAACAAAAAAAACTACTATACAGTAAATCTGCATTTCTAATTGATGAGTATAGCTTTATTGTATGCTACTCCTCACCCAGTTCTTAAAGATGGTTGCATGTGGATCAGAAAGACATACTTGTGCTAAAATCCATGATCACTCAAACAGCTCGTTTCAGTCAGAATTCAACAGCCACATTCTCCCAGCTAGGAAGCAGTCTCAAGTATGCTATGGAGAGATGGCTTTTTGCCTGCCAGGCAGCCCACCACTGCACTCTGGTGCCTACGGACAATGCTGACCTTCTGATCACCATCAAGACTCACCACTGTGGGCAAGAGAGGGTACTGGGTCAGGAGTGAGAGATGAGGCCCAGTCTCCAACCCAGCCTCAGTCCGAAACTCAGCCTGTGTGGCTCTGGCTCTAAGACTGCGGGACTGTCTCTAACCCTGGCCAGCACTATCTTTCCAGAATTCCACTTGTCCACACTTCCTCAGCACAGCTCCCATCTCTATGCTGCTGCACCTGCCCCCCGGGGAGCAAGAGGAACCCCTAGGCCTTCACAAGTGTCATCATGAGGATCTGCATTTTGGGAATACTTGTACCAGGAATAGAACAAGCAGAGAGATGGGAATGAGCAGAAAGAATACGGAAAACTTTCCATCATTCCAAGGTGACTGCACATGGTAGGTAGTGTGTCCTGACCACTGGGATTCTGATTCAGCGGGGTTGTGACCGTCTGAGAAACTGGTTTTTAAAACTTGAGGTGAATTCCCAGTATGCAGTTAAGCATTCTGCAGCATGCAGTCCTGCCGCACGGGGTGCCCATGCTGGCCGGGGGGCTGCAGTTGGCCACCCCTCAGAACCACAGCAGTCCCAGGTGGCACACGGGTGTGGCCAGGTGCAGCGCTTACATGATGGGCAGAGCAAGCAAGAAAGGAGATGCTGTGTGGATTTCTCTCATTTTAAAAGGTACTTTTTCCAAAAAAGGCCAACCTCAGGCAATGAACTGTCAATAAACATGAAAGAAGTCTCTGGAGAAAGACACACAAATTAGCTTTCTCCTTACCCTCAAACTAAGCTAAACATAAGTGAAAGTGAAGCAGGAGATGGGTGTGGCCAGTCATCTGGGCAAGTGGGCGTGACCTATCAATCACGGAGCTCCAGGTCACATGTGCCCAAACCCTGCAACTGAGATCAATCGAAAAATGCCACCTTCAGGCCAGGCATGGTGGTTCAGGCCTGTAATACCAGCACTCGAGAGGCTGAGACAGGAGGATCGTTGTGGGTTCAAGACCAGCCTGGGCTACAAAGTGAGCTCAAGGCCAGCCTGAACAGCATAGTGAGACCGTCTCAAAAAGACAAGGGCTGGGGATCTAGCTCAGTGGCTTAAGCACCTGCCTGGCAAGTGCGAGGTCATGAGTTCAATCCCCAGTGCCGCAAAAAAAAAATAAAATAGTATCTTCCCAGTTGCCATCAATGCTGCTTCACTGAACCAGTATCCTGCTGAAAGAACAACCAGAACAAGAAGAAAACCCATCACACACGAGAAACTATGACAAACAGACAGTTCATTAACACCAGCATTGGGAGACCTAAGAAATCAGGCAGAAGAAGCAGGGGCTGACTGGTGCTGCCGGCCCTGGGACACAGAGCCACCCCAGTGGGCTGGACAGGGGTGGGCATCAGCCTAGGAGAGAGTGGTACTGACTTCCAACCTGACTGGAGAAGCAGAGCTCAGCTTCCCCCTGCAGTAAAAAATCTCCCTGCCAGAGGATAACGGGCAGAAGAGAAAGGACCAGCAGTGGGGTGCATGGTGGCCTGAGGATGTCTCCAAAGATCGAGCCCTAAAGGGATGAACGAAGTCAGACTGCTGCTTGCTGGGGTTCCATTAGCCCATCAAAGAGTCAGACAGCCACAACAGCAGACGATGGAACCAGGCCAAGCGCGCTCAGCAGAGCAGAGGACGCACACTGCCTGAAGCCACAGAGAATCTGCCAAGTTTGCCCCTTAACCCAATCTCAAGCTTCCAATCTGAGGGGGAATCAACCAGGCAACAGTGACCTTCGGCCCTGAGAGGTCCACGAACCCTGTGTGGATCTGTCATTCATCTCTTCTGACTGATACTCAAGGAAAAAGCACATAGCTGTTAATGATGTAGCATGAGAATGCAGATTTTAGAAAAGTTCTACTCAGGAAAAGGCTGGATCTGGGAACAGAAGTAAAGACAATGGACGATGGGATGAGATAAAAACAGAAAGGAGGTTCGAAAGGACAGCGTAAGAGTCACTAGATACAGACCTCCTCGGACAGACATGGATTTGAATGCCAACTCTGCCATGTATGACCCGTGTGGCATGTCACTTAATTTTTTCAGGTTTTGGTGAAATGGGGATCAGGAACTATCTCAGAAGGTTACTTTGCATTTTAATGCTCACACCATGGGCAACAGTGAGAAAGCATAAGGAAAACAGAGTGTAGGACCTGGGTGTGCAGTCAGGATTTAATGACCAATGCTCATTACTAATACTAGGAAGTTATAGGAAAAAGGAACTGACTGAGGCAAAGAAAGTACTGAAGACCTGCAAAGAAAATGAAAACACAATCACAATGATCTACGTACAGTGGCACCTCAGCTCACCCACTTAATTCTTCCCACAATTCTGCTCGAAAACCAAATTGGTCATGAGTCATATCAAATTCAATGGTTAGATTCAATGTTGACCCTATGGAGAAATTTGATCCAATTCCCAACCAATTAGGTTTGCAACCAGAATCGTGGAAAGAATTAAATTCATAAACTAAGGTATCACCATATTTTGGAGATCTTGAAGATAATTAAAATCGCAAAAATGTCTAATTGGTCATGCACAGGAGTGCCAGAAGGCTGAGAAAGGCAGAAGGCTTTAAAAGGATGTGGAAAAGGATAAATCAGTGATTCAACCTATTAAAGACATTTTTTGAGAAATAAATCAAGCAGAACAAAAGGAATAAGCTAAAATACGAGCATAGAAAACTTCCTGGGGTGAAGAATAATATTAGCATGCAGATCAAAGAGCTTGCTGCATTTCAAACAAAAGTAATTTTTAAAAATTTTAATGATGTCTACCCATATATAAATAAGCAAAAAATTTAAACTTTGGAGATAATCTTTAAAACCCCTCCAAAGAAGATTCCTCTCTTAGAGAGGTCATTCAGACATTCTATAAACTATTCCAGAGCACAGAAAAAGACAGAAAAACCATCCCAAGTATTATATCAAGTGAATGAAGACAACAAAACCTGGAGAGAAAAGGAAGCCACTAACCCCACTTCATTTCTCAACAATGAAAAATCATCTAAATAAAACTCTAGCCAACTTAATTCACAGCATTACAAAACTGATATACACAATCAAGTTGCCACAAGGCAAAAATGGCCTGCAATTAATATATCTGCTAATACACCAAATACTTATCTGTTTATGGTATATTAATATATCTGCTAATATACCATGAACAATGTTGTTAAAAATCTCAATGTTGTTAAATCATTTTACATTTTTTCAATGAGAAGCTTCAAATATTATTTCTGCCAAGCTGAATAAATAAAAAGTTACAGATATTTATGAAAGAGTCAACTGCTTGTTTTAAAATAGTTATGCAGCCGGGGATTTAGCTCAACGGCCTAAGCACCTGCCTGGCAAGTGTGAGGTCATGAGTTCGATCCCTGGTGCCACAAAAAATAAATAAATAAATAAATAAATAAATAAATAAATAAAATAGTTATGCACACATATTTGAAATTTATAACAAAAGAAATATGGATCTTCAAATATTGTTTTATTCTCACATATTATGAAAACATTTTATTCTACTTCTTCCCATGCATTCTTGATAATATCTCTGTGGCTACAAGAGCCATTTTGAGATATTTAACACAATCTTTCAGAGCTACCATCTCCAGTTTTGAGGACATAAAGGTGCTTTATTAATCCACATGTACGTTCATTTCAGGAAATCCTTTATTCTGAAATCGTGTAACTGAGAGCTCTACAACAAAGACTTGTTTTATAAACTTATGGCCTCCAGTTCTTACACTGTGGAGTTATTTCCCAGGAACAACTACTAAGTCAGCACTAAATGTCTTGCCTCCTTTTTTATTGATTCTTTTTAGAGAATTCTGTATGTGTCCAATACTAGCATGATCAAAATACTATACCAAGATTCTCAAGTAAAATAAGTTGAGCCAGGCATTGTGGTGCCTGCCTGTAATTCCAGCTACTCAGGAAGCTGAGGCAGGAGGATTACAACCTGGGGGCCAATCTGGACAACTTTAGTAAGACCTTGTCTCAAAAATAAAAAATGGCTAGGATGTAGTTCAATGCAAGGACCTGGTTCAAGCCTCATTAGCAGAAAAAAATAAAAGTGAATTGAGAAGGACTATCAGAAGAAAGATCTTACAAGAATTTAAGTGTAAGATGTCTCTCGCTTGTCTGAAGGATATATTGGTGGGGGGACCCAATCTTTATCTTATATTCAACCTTTTTCATAGCAGAGAAAATTAGTGTGTGGATGGCACTAAAGCAAGTGCACAAGGCTGCTCAGGTCGACACTATCCCCGCCTGCTGGGTCCAAGGCAGCCCAAGTCTGCAGCCCACTGTGGGGAAAGCGCTGCCCTCCCGAGAGGCCAACAGGAACATCAGGACCTCATCTCTGGGGCAGGACACACTGCATTGTGGCCAGAGATGTCAATACCAGCTGTGTGGTGCCGATAAAGAGACATGAGTTCTCTGTGCTTCAGTGTTCATAGCCGCCCTCAGAAAGTGAAGCAGTGTGAGGACTGGTTGAAATAACCAAGGGAAGTACTTAGAACCGTATCCTGTATACAGTAAGTGCTCAGTAAATGCTAGATTCAATAATCCTGCCTGATTTTAAAAGCAAAGCAAAGCAAAAAAAAAAAAAAAACCTTCAAGAAACAGAAACCCAAAAATCATGAATAGAAACTAAGATTAATTCCTCCATGTCCTCTCGCTCATACACAGTCACTTCATAATAAAACTCACCAGACAGTAAGACCTGACCTCACACTCAAAGTGTCCAATCAAATTTTCAAGTTGGGGCCAAGAATCATTAGGGATTTCAGAATTCACCCTATGGAAGACAAACTAAAGCAAAGATATAAACACTGGAAAAAAACTTTAAAGAGAAAAAAGATGTTGGGAATACAAGCAAACTTAAATATGTATACAAATGACTGCATATAAATATGTATATACACACAAACATGTATATATACACACACCTAAAATTAATAGTTAAAGTACAGATTTTAGAGAAATACTTTATCATATCTACAAAGTAAAAATCTAACTTTTTCTTTTTTTTGGTACCAGGGATCAAACTCACAACTTCATGCTTGCCAGGCAAGCACTCATGCCGTTGAGCTAAATCCCTGGTCCCAGAATCAAACTTTATAAAAAAGGAATTATCAAAAAATGAATTCTTGGTAAGTAAACAACATGGTGGTTCAAATAAATTCAATAAAAAGTTTTCAAAATACTAATAAGGACAATTTCCAAACAGTAGGAGAACTATAAAAAAAAGGAAAAGAAAAAAACTAAGAATATTAGAGGATTGATCTAATATTCAAATAGCAGGAGTCCTGCAGAGGGCAGGAGAGAGAACAGGGAACCAAATGACTGAAATACAAGAAAATTTCCCATTTAAAAGGATTCTGCATTTTTTAATAGAAAGTGATTACTGAGTATGCAGCACAAGGAATAAACAAAGGTCCACCCTCAAGGCACATCAGGATGAAAGTTTAGAAATCTACTGTGATAAAATCAGCATGATACTGGCCAAAAAAACAGGCCTGAGGATCAGTGGAACAGAACAGAAGATACAGACACATCTCCAAAGACACTCAGCCACCTTATCTTTGACAAAGGAGCCAAACACATTTACTGGAAGAAAGACCGCCTCTTTAATAAATGGTGCAGGAAAATCTAATTCTCCACATGTCAAAGACTAAAACCTAGACCCATGTCTATCACCATGCACTCAACTAAAGTCGAAGTGGATCAAACACCTAATAGTAAAACAGAAACACTAAATTTACAGAAAGAGAAAATAGGCAGAAATCTTGAAGACATAGGTGTAGGTACAGTTCATGAATAAAACCCAGACTACTAGGGAAAGAGTACAAAGAATCAACAAATGGGATCTCACCTTATTAAAAAGCTTTTGTACAACAAAAGAAATCACCAACAGAGTGAAAAGACAACCCACAGAGTAGGAAAAAATTATAGCCAGTTGTCCCACAGACAAAGGACTTATATCTAGAACATATATAAGAATTGAGCTCTCGGCCGGAACCGCCATTTTCCAGTAATTTGCCAAAATGACGAACACAAAGGGAAAGAGGAAGGGAACCCGGTATATATTCTTTAGGCCTTTTAGAAAACACTGGGCTGTTCCTTTGGCCACACACATGCGAATCTACAAAAAGGGTGATATTGTAGGTGTCAAGGGAATGGGTACTGTGCATAAAGGAATGCCACACAAATGTCACCATGGCAAAACGGGAAGAGTCTACAATGTTACCCAGCATGCTGTTGGCATCGTTGTAAACAAGCAAGTTAAGGGCAAGATCCTTGCCAAGAGGATTAATGTGCGTATTGAGCATATTAAACACTCAAAGAGCCGCGATAGCTTCCTGAAACGTGTCAAGGAAAATGATCAGAAAAAGAAGGAAGCCAAAGAGAAGGTACCTGGGTTCAACTAAAGCGCCAGCCCACCCCGCCCAGAGAAGCGCACTTTGTGAGAACTAACGGGAAGGAGACTGAGTTGTTGGAACCTGTTCCCTATGAATTCATGCCTTAAGCTGGGGATGGAGCTCTCCATTCAGTACCAGATTGGTGGCTAAGTGTTCTAGGCGCTACTTAAAAATAAAAAATCATCCCGTGTTGTAAGGATGGTTTTCTTAATCGAACAGGTGTGGTGCCTTTACCTCAGAAATAAATATTTGGAGCAGATTTTCATTCTACCTAGTTAGTTGTGTCGAGGTCTTTACTCTTGAGTGTTTTTCTTGCTGAAAGATACTGCTGAGCTATTGTGTAGGTGTATACCCAAATGGCCGAACATTTATGAAATATTTATATTGGCTTGAAGATTCTGTAAATCACCATGGGGAAAAGGTGTATCAAAATAAAATGGAAGTCACTTCAGTTAAATAAATGGAAGTCCATTTCAGTTAAATAAATTGTTTAAAGCCAAAAAAAAAAATCAGACTCCCCAAATTCAAAGACCCAATCCATAAATGGGCATCTGAGATGAATATGCACTTCTCAGATGAAGAAATACAAACAGCAAGTAATTATATGAAAAAATGTTCAACATCACTGGTCATTCAATAAATGCAAATTAAAACAACACTGAGATTCTACCTCACCCCAGTAAGAAAGGCTATCACCCAGAAATCAAGCAATAACAAATGCTTGAGGGGCTGTGGGGAAAAAGGAACCCTTCTCCACTGTTGATGGGAGTGTAGACTGGTGTGACCATTGTGGAAATCAGTGTGGAGATTCCTTAAAAAACTAGGATTAGAGGTCCCATGAGACTCATCTATTCCCCTTCTGGCTCTCTTTCCAGAAGAATTAAAAACATCATACCACTGTGATATATGTGCACCCATGTTCATAGCAGCACAATTTGTAATCACTAAATCTTGGAAACAACCTAGATGCCCATCAACCAAGGAATGGATAAAAAAGACATAGGGTTTTTTTATACAATGGAGTATTACTCAGCCATAAAGAAGGATAAACTGAAGACTTTTATAGGTAAATGGATATAACTCAAGATCACACTCATAAGTGAAATAAATCAGACGCATATATGTAAACAATGCATTGTCTCACTAGTGTGAGAAACTGAACAAGTAAATAGGATCCAAAATGTACAACAGATATTGTGAATTGGGAAGAAACTGCTCAAAGAAAAGACAAACTGTAACTGGGCGTGGTGGCTCATGCCCATAATCTCAGCACTTGGGAGGCCGAAACAGGAGGATCATTGTGAGTTTGCGACCAGTATGAATGGCATAGCGAGACCGTCTCAAAACAAAAAGGGCTGGGGATCTAGCTCAGTAGCCTAATCGCCTGCTTGGCAAGCGCAAGGTCATGAGTTCAATCCCGGGTGCCGGAAAAAAAAAAAAAAAAAAAAAGAAAAGACAAACTGTGATGGGGAAAGAAAGAAAAGGAAAAGGAAAAAATACATATATACACAAGCTA
>RJWT010056416.1:0-10033 GCA_004365215.1 Cuniculus paca
ATAAACTTGTCTAATCTGAAGGAACCACTGGATATTTTCAAGTATGACCTGACTTTTTACCTTGGAAGGACCATTCTGACTGAGGACTGTAAGGAGGCAGAAGCAGAAATAAGCAGACCGTGAGGAAGTGAGCACAGCCATGGAGGCTGACATGGACTTGGACCACCTTCTGAAGATACTGCTTAAGAGAGGCAAATCAGTCATATTCCAGAATATTCTCAAGATGCAGCCCACAGATGGACTAATGAGTCGACAGACTGCTTTATAAAGGGGGAGGAGCCTGGCTCTGAGGTTTCCAGGCTGGGGTAACCATGGGGAGGCAGGGTGCAGTCAGGTACGCTGAGGAAGACAGGGATGCAGCAGGCTGGCACAGGGAGGGAGCAGCACGAAGAATCAGTTTCCTCTGGACATGTTAAACGACAGCTGCTCTTCAGAGAAGAAATGTAAAATAAGTGAGTGGACGTCAATCTGAAGTTCTGGGGAGAAATCCAGCTGAAGATTTAAATTTGCAAGCCATGAATGTAGCAATGCATTTTTTTTTTTTGGTACCGGGAATCAAATTCATGACCTTGTGTTTGCCAGGCAGGTGCTTATGCCGCTGAGCTAGATCCCTGGCCCAGCAATGCCACTTAAAAACAGGAGATATTTCATAATTCAAATACCTTAAAATGAGCTAGGTGAAAACATTAATCTCTAAATTAATGCTTAGACTTAAACTTAATTCATAATTTTCCCTTTCCATCACCCTTATGAATTGACAGCAAAGTGAGTTGGTATTACAATGACCAAGTACTCAGCATAAGTTCTCAGATCTCTCAGAGCTGCAAAGACTCTCAAAAATTAATTAATACACTCATTTCTATAAATGGTAAATAAAGTTCCAAAGAATTTCACCGACCTTCTCAAAAGGATCTAGCTAGTTGGGAGGGATACTCAGACATGGAGCCCGATAAACTTGCCTCCAAATGGTTTCTTGTTCTGAATAAGTAACTGTGACTCAAGAAAGGATTAAAAAGTCCTGCCTGGTTGTTGACTATACACATAACCCTTAGAATGCAGTTAAAAATCAAGAGTTAAAATAGGTCTTTGGGTAAAAACAGGCAGTCATTAAACCATCAATTAGTTGAGCTATCTTTCTAACCAAAGTGCCTGCAATGTTTGTTATCTTTCTAACCAAAGTGCCTGCAATGTTTGTTCTGATCTAAAGCATGCAAGTACCAGTGCAGAGCCCTTGAGCTAAACAGGCAGAGGCTCAGCAAAGCACGCATTATTAGCACTCTGGGCACCAATGTACAAGAGGGAAGTACAATCCTGAAAGGAGGCGAATACAAAGTATCAACAACAGAACTCTTCTTTATTCCTGTTTCCTAGGTACTGCCCTGAATAACTTATAGATTTTATTTCTAATCTTTACAACAATCCTGTCAATAGTACTATTCCCATTTTTTTCAGATGCAGAAACAGAGGCCAAAAAGGGTAAATATCATGATCACTATCATATCAGAACTAGTAAAGCCAAGAGCCCACATCTGCCTCAATCCAAGACCAGTATGCTTTTAAACTACATCACAATGACAAGTAAAGGTGAAATTATATTCTACATTCTCTGTGTGAGATTTGAAGGAAATTACCTACAACAATTACTATTCAAAATGCTTAAATTCTTAATCTCAGAGTACTTGGAGAAAACTCATACCTTGATAGTAGATAAACCAAAGTGAATTATAAAAACAATGATATAGCATATAGCAGGGTGTGGTGGTACACTTACAATCCTACTACTGGGAAGGCTGAGGCAGGAGGATCACCACAAGTTTGAGGCTAGCCTAGGCTACATAATGAGTTTAAAGCCAGCCTGAACTACATAGCAAGACCCTAGCTCAAAAAAACCAAAATAATAATAATAATAACAATGATACAGATGAAGTATGGCTGCTATGTAAAAACAGAGAAACAGTACTTTCCCTGAGGGAAGAATGATGTTCCACTTACAGGAACTTTTCTTTAGTCCCAGGTATTAGGAGGCTGGAGGGAAAGAATACTTGAGACCAGAAGTGAGAGCCAGTCTAGACAGCACCACAAGACCTGACTCAATGTTCACACAAAAGGTGCTCAGAGAAGAGTATTTTAAATAAAACTGTGTTAAGGGAAAAAATACTTTTCTTTGAAAATAAAAAGCAAAGGTCAGAAGAAAATGCAAAAGCTACATGTCAGCTTTGTATCTGAAAACTTCTGAAATTATTTCCCATACCTTATTGTTTAATTTAGAATATTAAATTTTTAAAAATCAGAATGGCACTTAAGATGAGAATGACAACCAGGTGTGGTGGCTCACACCTGTAATCCCAGCACTCAGAAGACTGAGACAGGAGGATCATTGCGAGTTCGAGACCAGCCTGGGCTACAAAGTGAGCTCAAGGCCTGCCTGAACGGCATAGTGAGACCCCGTCTCAAAATGACAAGGGCTGGGGGTTTAGCTCAGTGGCCTAAGCGCCTGCCTGGCAAGCACAAGGTCATGAGTTCAACCCCTGGTGCCACAAAAAAAAGATGAGAATGACAGATGCTAAAGACAAAAAATTTAAAAAATATAAATTACCTTACATTTTATTAATAAGATTACACTTTCTCCCTCCATCCTAAACCAGAGTTCATACAAGTAATAACACTGGATTAGTTTCAAGGTCTTCCCTAATAATTTTACAAATGAAGTACCGTGGCATTTTGTACATGATGAATGTCCAAGAAATGTTTGCCACAAGGATGAAGATAATAAGAATGGTCATCCCAACAAGCCCAATATAGAGAGAAAATGATAAAAATCTATCCTAAACCCACAAAGAACGCTTCCACTCCAGCACGCCCACTGTAATGAAAAACAAAACAGCTTATTCCTTTGGGAGAGAGAGGGAGAAAAGGAGAAGACAACCATTCTAAGGCCTCCTTCTAAGTCACCCAAAGGTCTGTGAGACTAACAGCGCTGAGCACTTGTTTTCAACACACAGATGCTTTATCTGACCAGCTTTATCTGACGGGCTTCGTCGTGGCTAGCAGGAAAGCTGTTATGTTTTCAATACCAGGGGAAGAAAGACAAAAAAGCTGTGACAGTTTCGCTGGCTTGGAAAAACTCAAATAGCCCATGGATGCTTCCTAGAGCTATGGCTCTATCCTCTCAAGAGACTTCAAAATGCACCGCTGAAGCGCTTTACAGTAGGAAAAGCAGTAACTGAGCACAAGACTCTGACTGCATCTGCCCATCAGAAAACTCACTGCAGAAGAACCTTACAATAAGAAAGTACTAAGGCGAGCTGAGACCCTCGGAGCTCCTGACTCTAGGAAAGCATACCATCTTCATGAAACCTCACCTAAGGAAATAACAGGCCAGTTACTAGAATGTTTAAATTACGGAATTAAATTTTATGAGTTCAGAGTACTAAAGTTGATCATTTTT
This sequence comes from Cuniculus paca, assembly GCA_004365215.1. NCBI lineage: Eukaryota > Metazoa > Chordata > Mammalia > Rodentia > Cuniculidae > Cuniculus > Cuniculus paca. The sequence goes on from RJWT010056416.1 coordinate 3,449, forward strand.
AGGATACAAAGCTACAAATAAATATGCAATTCTATGGGAAGAAATCTGTGTACAATTTCCAAAGTAATACGATGTACCTCCAAGAATGTTCCCCACAAGCCAGAAAGTGATATACCTAACACAACCACACCTGACCATTATATAAATACACTATGTTCTTAATAAAAATTACTGTTTGATTTATATAATTAAAACTAAAAATAATTCAAGTTATTATTTGTTAAACATGCCTTTTTATATCCCTTTGGGTGACCAAACTTGTTTGCACACATTCATGCATTTGACAGGAAGTAAAGTTACACGTCAGAGCTTTCTAAAGTAAAAGTGGTTACGTATTTCACATAGTACATGTCACACATGCTCAGTAAACCAGATTAAGAATGAACATATTAATACATAGCTGATGGAGCCAATTACAGGTAAGTGTGTATGTATGGGTTAGAACACACAGATGCATACAAGCATCTGTCACTGAGGGGACCTAGAATTGGTGACACCCCAGGGCAATAACCACAGCAGGCCCTGGCTTCTAAATACCATTCTCCAGTAAAAAACCAGGACCCCTTATAGACATGGCAGATTCTAGTATCAGAGCAAAAAAATAATTACAAGATAAATGACAAGTACAGTATCTTTATATCACCAAAAGTAAGGAAGTCCTTAACTCTGCATTTTTAACTCTTAATTGTTCTTCCTTAACAAAATTTTTATTAAATAAAGGAAGAAAATCTTATTACTATGTCTTAGATTTCCATGTCTGAATAATGACCACTGTCACTTCTTTAACCCCAAATGTGGAACCCTGTATTCCCAAACTATAAAGAACACAGAGAGGGCACAATAAAAAAGCAAAAGCAGTTAGAGGTTAGTCACAGAATTAAATCATACCGTGCAAGTTTCAAGCTCTTTACCAGTTCATCTAATAGGCGGTTATTTTTCAGGTCTGGCTCTGTGACTGTCTAGAAAAGAAAAACAGCAGATGGAAGAAGGTCAAAAACAATAATTAATTTGTCATAATCTTGTTTTTGAAAATGCCTGACCCATTCTCTTGAGACTTTCCATACCACTAAGTCTTCCAGGAAAGCCTCAAAATAAAGTTCATTTGTCTCACAGTGACACAGGATATTAAAAGAGTGAAGCAGCACCTGCTAACCAGAAGTCTGATAAGAACTCTCAAAACCATCTGTTAAAATCAAGTATTATTTACTCTGCACTAAGATAAAACCTAATAAGAGCAAGAATTTTCCTTCAAAATGCCAGCACTCAGCTTGCCCAAAAATTTCTCTCGCAAGAATAAGAGCCACACTCTCTTAAGTAATAAACTAGGAAAGCCATAAAGTTTTCCAAAAGAATATGAAAATATCACTGGTTTTCAGGAATGCAGAGAAAAACACTAAATCCAGCACTTATGTAGCATGACTGTTACACGTCTCCGTGACGAGGCCATTTCAGCAAAGACCTGCAGCAAGCACAGTGTTAAGATCTCAGACCTGGGAGCCAAACCGCATCACTTCCTGCACAGAACAATGCTTCACAACAGGTTGGTGACATCTGGGGCCCAAAGTGTTTTTTTTTTTTTCAGCACCGGGGATTGAACTCACGACCTTGCGCTTGCCAGGCAGGCGCTTAGGCCGCTGAGCTAGATCCCAGGCCCTAGGTCAGTGACATCTAATACAATGAACCTACCAGAGAGGCCAAGCCAGTCAAACCTTTCGGCATCCTTTCCGTGACTGACTCTTTTATTTACTCTCACTTATGTTTGATTCTTACCAATCTACTTTTCCACCCTTTCTCACCACAGTACTTGAAAAGTTTAAAAACCCTTAACAACAAATGTCTTTGTGTTCTCCCTGAAGGTCTGGTTTGAGAAAGAAGTAAAGAGGACCAGTTAGTCTGAGCCTAACGGCCATGAATCTTTGCCTTCTGAATATATACTTACACTAGTCCTTTGCAACTGAATAATCTAATTAGTAGCTTCCACCAAAAGCAAAACATTATTTTAAAAAACAGCCATAAAAACATAGTTCATAGTAAAGAGCACTACATCCTGATCTTAAAACTAGTTTTCACTTCTTAAAATACATTTAGGTTATCAGAAAGCATAATGAGAAATGGAACAAAGTCTTACATGTACCTCAGAGGTCCTTTCTGAAAATGTCTTTTACATAGTTTAATTCAGTAACAACTCATCTTCCCATGTGTCTTTGAGTGTGCATGAAGCAGAAATATTTGTCTAGGTTTAAAAAAAAAAGAAAATAAAAACTCACCACACAACAAGTTGGACACTGGGTTTTATATGACAGAAATTTTCTTATACAGAGAGAACAATCTGCAAAACACAAAATGCAATGTAAGTTAAACTACACGAATAATGTAGAAATCTGACTTTTAACAAAATCTGACTTAAACCCTGGAAAATTTCCATCATCTAAGGTAGATCATTATAATCTTAAATTTCTAGTACCTCTGATCTACACACAATGACAAGCAATTAAATGGCATTTTGAGGAAAGGGAAATACATTAAATATAATGAGTCCTGTATTAGTCACTTTTTTCCTGTTGCTGAGACAAAATATTCGATGCCCAAAATGAAGGAAGGAAAGGTTTTAGCTCACAGTTTGTAGAGGTTTCAGTCCATAATCAGCTGGCTCCAAGGCAGAGTGGCACATGGCAACAGTTCATGGAACAAAACACAGCACAACAGCAAAAGGGGAGGGGCACAGAGAGAAGAGGCTTTCTATTCTTTATATTGTATGCAGGCCATACCCACTTTGGTGCAGGACTCACACCCTTAATCCCAGCACTGGACCATGAATCAATCATTCACAAACTCTAGAAGCCCGCTTCCACGACTGCATGAGGGCACATCCAGACTCAAACCATAACAAGTCCCTAGGACACAACTCCGTGAACAATATGTACCACTCTGTCTTTTCCATTTGCAAGCCACAAAACATACACACAAGACCTAGGCTGGGTACTGCACAAACATCCCAGATAGCTCTACTGCCTGTGATGCAAAAATACAAATTTTGAAAAAAACATATGTACGTATGTTAAGAAATGAAACATACAAGGTTGACAAGTGAGCAATTACTGCATGTCACTCTGTAGGTGAAGTCCCTTGTCTCATACTCACCAAGCAGATGTGTGGCATGCACTAAGTACGGCTCCAGGAGCTGACCAGGCAGTGAGGCACTGCACAGGTCAGAGTGCTGAGTCCTAACTACTTCAGCAGAGATACACATAAACTGAATTCACATGCTCGAGGAAAAGTAAACACTCTTCTAGTAAAAGAAAAGCAGACATGACCAGCAGAATGGTCCATGCTGACAGCTCATTCCAAGTAGCCAGACCCAGCTGACTTAAGGAAACCTGTTAAAAAGATCAGTTTGCTGGGTATGGTGGCACATGCCTATAAACCTACTTACTCAAGAAGCTGAGGCAGGAGAATTGCACATTCACAGCCAGCTTGGGCAACTTATCCAGACCCTGTATCGAAATTAAAAATAAAAATGATGGTGATGTAGCTCAGTAATAGAGCATCCCTGGGTTTAATCCTTAGTAGTACAAACAGAAAAAAAGAAAAAAAGGAGGGGTCAGTTTTCCTGAGAACAAGAGGATACTACAATTTAGATACAATACAATTTACATGGAGGTACCCAGAAATAAAGTCTTGCCAGTCTCAGTAAAAATACCAGAAAAATGAAGAGATAAGTTATAAAAGGATAAAACAATGAACAGTTTAAGATTTTCTGGGAAACAAACAGAAAGGACCAATTTGGCATTATAAGGCCCTTGGAAGTTGCCGGTCTTACCCTATCAAGAAACAGAAAGCTGAAAAACTGATAAACCTATTCTTCTTAGGTTCCCAGGAAAGCACAGTCACAAGGCTGAGTGCTGCCCCGTAATCTCAAGAGACATACGACAACCCAGAGAACCACCACTCAGGGAGGAGAGAACGCTCCCAGCAAAGACCTCCCCACAGGAACAGAGACCTGGACCAGAGTAGGACACCTGAACTGTAACGCTTGCCTTGCTGGAGGCTTAAGGGATGAGTCTGAGAGTTGAAAACTCCCTGTGATGGGAGGTCTCGGGAATTTGTCGGTTTTAGCTACCAGGTTCTCACAGTGACTACCCAAGAAAAATCTGGTAGTCCTTCCTGCAGGGGAATGTGGAAGATAAGCCAAAACACTCACTTGGGATTGAACCCAGGGCCTTCACAATGAACTATATTCTAGCTCGTTTTTACTTTTTATTTTGAGGCATACTCTCACTAAGTCACTTGTCATCCTCCTGCCTCAGCCTCCTAGAGTACTTGTATTATAGACACAGGCCACCATTCCCACAAGAACTCTGTTCTCAATCAGAGCCTAACCTACTGGGCTTCCATCAGAGCTCAACTGACCTGAGAGAAAGTAATACACAACTACAATGCTTTCCAGTCACTCTTCCCACCTCAGAAGGAGAAAAACAGAAGCTCTCATGAAGTTCACAGTCCAAGCGCAAAGCACACTAGGAGACCTCACCATGGACTAGAGAGCGCGCCTCCTCCCCACACTACCAATCTCATCCCCTCAAGGCCTATTTACTACAGTTCCGTCACCCAGGACATCATTTACAGCTGGCAAAAAGAAAATTACAAAGCAGGCTGAAAAAAGCAAAAAATATAGTTTGAAGGTTTGATCTTCAGCACCATAGAAAGAAAGAAAGAAAGAAAGAAAGAAAGAAAGAAAGAAAGAAAGAAAGAAAGAAATTAGTTTGAAGAAATTGAGCAAACGAGAACCAGAGTCAAACAAGCAGAAATGGTAAAAATATCTCATTAGGCATTTTTTAAACTGATATATATGCTAGGGGCTCTAACAGAAGCATAGGTAATGTGTAAGAACAGTTGAATAATGTAAACAGAAGCAAAAATTCTAAAAGAGAATCAAAACCAAACACTACAGATAAAACCACTGAAAGAAATGAAGAACGCCTTTGATAAGCTAATAATATAGACTGAACACATCAGAGGAAAAACCTCTTGAGTTTGAGAAAACCTCCAACACTAAAAAGCAAGGAGAAAAACAGCAACCAAAAAAATGGAACAGAATATCCAAGAACTGTTGGAACACTACTAAAGATGTAACATATGCATAATGAGAACGCCAGCAACAGAAAAATGAAAGAAACATAGGAAGCATTTCAAGGAAAAATTGAGAATTAATAGTACACACAAATTAAGAGTACACACTAAACCACTTATCCATGAAAACCAAACAACATCAAGCAGGATAGATGCTAAACAAACAAACAAACAACACACCATGAGGATCACATTCAAACTACAAAAATTAAAGACAAAGAAAAATTTTGAAAGGAGGCAGGAGGGAGGCAGGGCAAACTTATCTACAGAGGGACAAAGATAACAATTACACCTGACTTCTCCCTTCAAGAGTGTGAAATATATAAACTGTTCAGAGAAAAACACCACCAATCACAGTCTCTATATCCTGTGAAATTATCCTTTAAAAGTGAAGGAGAACTGTTTTCCCAAGCCAGTAAAAATTGGGGGACACTATTGACAACAGACCTTCCTTCAATACATTGTAAATGTTCTTTGGAAAGAGGGAAAACAATTTAGGCCAGAAATGCAGACCTAAAGAAAACCAATGGAGGAAAAAGTAAAATAAAAATTTTAGCTGGGTGTAGTAGCATAGGCCTGTAATCCCAGCACTTGGGAGGCTGAGGCAGGAGGATCGCTGTGAGTTCAAGGCCAGCCTGGGATACAAAGTGAGTTCAAGAACGCCAGCCAGAACTGCATTAGTGAGACCCTGTCTCAAAAAGAAAAAAAAATTTTTTTTAATTTTTCTAAGATAAATTTGTACAAAACAATAGCAATAAAGCATTGATGAGTATACATGCTTACATGAACATATGTGTGTGTGTGTATATACGAATATGTATGTATTAAGCATATGCATGCTTTTGAATAAGTGAAATGTGTAACAGTGACTCATTGCTATTAGATAGGGCTATGGCATAGCTAACTGTTGCCCAGCTGACTGGCTTCATATAGTTTTAGGTGTGACTGAAAGACAGGTTTACTGAAGAGAGAAGACCCACCCTGGGTGTGGGTGGCACCAACAGGCTAGTAAACAGGAATAAAACAGGAACAAAAAGGGAAAGAAGGAGGAAGTCTCGCTGTAGTTTCTCTGGAGGAGAGCTCATCTTTGCCATCACCTTTGGAAGCCTGTCTCCAGGCTTCCATAGCAGATTCTTCTGCCTTACAATGCAGACCCCTCAGCATCTTGATAGGCACTTGTGTGGGACTCTACGGTGAGCTCCAGGCCTTTGACTTTTTACTGGATCCCCGGCATGCAGAGAGCCCTTCCCCACTCTTCCGCAGTGACTCTGCACATCAATACTCTTAACAAGATATTTCTCAGCTAATGTTTTATGCATTGGACTAAGTCCATGTCCTAGAACCTCAAAAGCATTCTTTTTTTTTTTGCGGCACCGGGGATTGAACTCATGACCTTGCGCTTGCCGGGCAGGCGCTTAGACCGCTGAGCTAGATCCCCAGCCCTGGTGTTTTTGA
>RJWT010056417.1:0-10030 GCA_004365215.1 Cuniculus paca
AAATGAAAACAAAGTTAAACACTTCCAGCATGCAATGGCACAAGATAGACATTACCATTCCAAAAGTTACAAACAGGGAAATACAAAGCATTGGAACCAAAGTAAGTCCAAAATCCAGCAGGGCAAATGTTAAGTCCTATACCTGTATGTCCAGCATCTGAAGCAACCTGTGGCAAATTGTGAGCTCCAAAGAGCTTGTGTGACTCCACCCCCGTAGCACTTGTAGGGGTTTTAGTTCCCACAGCTTCTCACTTAGGCCCATTCTGTTCAATCTTTGCAGCTTTCCTTAGATGATCCACTCTCCTGACATTTTCAAATTTCTGGGGTCTCCACTTTGGAGTCATACTCACAACTTCACATACTACCATTGGAGGGGCACACTGCCTGGTCTCCCAGGCCCTCTGAAATTGGGGTTGCAGTCTTTTTAACCTCAGAATGCATGCATTCTCCATGCACCTAAAACCAGGCCATGTGGATGTTGCCAAGATCTGCCGCCACCTGTAGCAGTAGCCAGACTTTCCTCTTTCTTGGCTGTAGGAGTTGAGTGCCTGGATTGCTGGGCACTCTGAACCTGATTGCAAGGAATAGATTTTCTATATCACTGCCATTCTGGAACCTGGTGTGGCCTCTGCCGCCACTCTGGAATGTGGTGCTCTGCAACTTTCTCCTCCAGGGAAGTTCTTTCACTTTTGTAGCTTTGAGGCTGCAAGGCCATCTTTTTTATTTCTTTGTTCCTTCTCAGCAATTGAGGTTTCAGCTCTATCTTTACAGTTCATAGCTTTCTGAACAAACTCACAACGTTTTGAGTCACCATGCTGAGTTATTTGCTCTTGATTTGCAACATAAATCTGACTAAAAGCCACCGACAATAGCTGTGCCACCATCTCAACATGCGACTGCCTTGAAATTTCTTGGGCCAGATTAATCAGGCTACTACCCTTAATCTCAGTCTCAGGCAGAGTCTCTGGACATGAGCAGAATGCAGACAAACTTTCTGCCAAGCCATAACACACATCATCTGGAATCCAACAGTTAATTCAGTCCTTTCCAGCAGAAACCTCCCAAGCCTAGTCTTTTCTGGCAGGCTTTCTATCAACTTTCTGGTCTCCTGAGCTCTGACCAGAATCTCCCATGCAGAACAGCCTAAAGTGGTCCAGCTCTATTCTTTCAGGTGACATCTCCGAACCTTTTCAAACTCTTCCTACAAGCCATTCCCAAAGGCTCTTGATCCACATAGTCAGGTACAGTCCTAGCAATGACCCCACTCCTGGCACCAAATTCTGTCTTGGTTACTTTTTTCTCATTGTTAAAACAAAATATCTGATGCCCAAAGTGAAGGAAGGAGAGTTTTATTTCTTACAGTTTTGGGAGTTTCAGTCCATACTTAGCTGGTTCCAAGGCAGGGTGGCATGGCTGAGGGGGCAGTCATTCATGGCAGCTACAAGCAGCAAGAGCAAACCACACAAAATGGGGAAAAACACGCCTCCTCTCAACCTTACATTTTCAGCTCCACCCCTGGGTGAGTGCAGAACTCACACCAGCAATCCCAGCACTAGACAATGAATCAATCACAAACACTAGATTTTAGCTGCTTCCATGACTACATGAGGCTTGGGGAGCCACCTAGATACAAACCATAACAGTGCCAAAAGGAGAACACGTCATAAGTTTTTGCCCATACTTGGGCAAAAGGAAAGTGGGGGGTGATGGGTTTTAAAAACTGCCAGCAGTCAAAAATCATTTCATATTCTTTCATATTAGCCTTAATTTATAAAGTATCAACTTATATGTGCACCATATCTTATATATTACATATGTGATACCTAATCATAAGTATATACCACATCATACGTATACATAGGTATATATACCATATAGAGGTATCCTATGAATCATATCTTTATATCATTACTATAATTTTTGTTTTCTTTTCACTTCTAACAAAATTGCTTCCTTTCAATTTGCAATAAAGCTCCTGTAATATGCTGTACAATGTGATTAGGTGACTTTTCAAAAAACTGCCAAATGATTTATTGGTTTTTATGGTAAATGTTTACTTGCATTCATTGTTTAATGAAAATGTCGATGTTTCACAAATCATTTTAAAACTAGTTATATCAATGAATTATGCCTAATGATTCAAAAGAAAACTTTGGAAAAGATGGTAGAGGAGCAGGAAGATAAATATTTTATTAGAATTTGTTTAAATGTGGATTATGGGATTTCATCATGTTGGTTATTTTCTCATTTGTTTTTATTTTTTGTTTCATTGTTTCAAGATGATACACTCAGCAGTGGTCCCATCAAACTATTTAATACTAGTTGGCTGAAGATTATTTTGAAGTAAGGTTCAAAGTCATGTGATGAATAATGAAAACAATAATAAACTTACTGAAGACAGGTTTGGACAGTCTTTATGAATAGTGCAAAGTATGGTGGACTGGGAGTCAAGATGCCATATTTTACCTGTCTCTAATTGGCCATGTGACCTTGACCAAGGATTTTTAAGGCTTCTGGCTCTTATTTGCTTAATGTATAAAATGAAAATCTGGTGTCCAAAGACCTGCCTGGATCAAAAAATATGTGAAATCTACTTTTAAATTTTAAGAGTATGGAACTGGAAGCTAGAGAAGTAAAATGCAGAAAAATACCACCAATTCTTTGATATTTAAGCCTGTTTATATAAGTGCATGGATTCACATGTAATTTCAGTAAATTTCAATGGTGACTAGTCCTCTAACTATTCTGAAATTAAAGTCTTCCATGGTATATAAATTCCTGCAATTTCAGTAAATTTGAAAGTTAGCTAGGCTACCCATTCTTCTGAAATTTAGGTTTGCTCAAAGTAATACATGGATTTGTGTAATTTCAGTAAATTTCAAAGATTATCAGAAATGAAATATCAATTCTGAATCTTTTATAATTCTGAAGAAATGAGATGTTATGGTACAATGTAATATCACATCTTTTAACTTTTATATTTCCTCTTTTTTTAACACACCAGTATTTTTTCTTCTTTTCCTTTTTCACATCATAATATTCTTAGCAATCACTTTTAACTTTCTCACTTCTGTCATGAAGATGTCATAAATGCTGCCAGAAGAGCTTCAATTTTCAATTCACTAATAATGCCAAAAAATTCATTTTCTATTCTAAACTCAAATTCTTAAGATGAGTCTGAATATTTATATAAAAAGATTAAATTTACATGTAAATTTTAAATATAAAATTTTTAGCATTCCTATTAGTAAGTTGGTATACGACAATATTTGAAATTTTACAGAGTGAAACATCACAGTTCCATACACTGACACACACACGCACACGCACACACAGTAATCAAAAATCATTTAAGATAGTGAAAAATTATTTCAGATATATTATATATATATACATATATATGTATATATAATCACCTTTTATGAAAAACTTTTTATGGAGAAGTCATGACACACAACCTTTTTATAGTATTTCATTATCTTGTCATGCAGAATCACATTTATAATATTTTATACCATGACCCATTAAAGCTAAAACATAAATGACTCACAAAACACACAATATGTCACCGGCAGTCTTTTGTAAACATAGCATACTCATTATTCTTGACACTCATCGACTCATGCGTCAGTATGGCACAATGCCTTTTAATTGTTTATCATTGCAATACAGTGCTATTACAGTGAAAATACAAATGTTCATTTGTTTCTATTTCGATGATGCATATTATTTAATTTATTTGCTTTTCACCTAACAAAGCAGCTAGCATTTTCATTTTCACATAATTAATTTGAAAATCCAATAAATTGCACTTCAAATAGGTTAAATGACTGATAGTACTTATTTTTTGGTTTGTATGCAAACATATGGTACACATGACACACAATGGAAGTACTGTCTGATCTCTGAGTCAAAAAGGGTAAATAGTATTTTTGTACAGCTCAACAAACTCAATATTCCCACCTACATGATTTTACTGAGCAAATAAAACTCAAAAACAGATTTGTACATACAGTATTTTTTTCAAATGCATCAAGGCTGTATAACCTACTCAAGCACCAAGCTAAATATCAGAGTTTTTCTCATAGCACAATTTTATGTAAGAATAAGTTTTCTTAAGTCCTGTGTAATATTTATTTTATTGTGATGGGTTAACAGTTTTAAAATGAAAATATTGGATTCAAAAACATAATATAAATGAGACTAATATTTGGACGTAAACAATAAGAAATGGTGGATATTGTGCTAATCTGAAGATAAATGCCTACCTGAAGGTGGTTTCTTCCTGCCCCTGGGCTTTGTTTCGTTTGACCCACTCCTGGTGACCTATCAGCAGGAGTAGTCTCTGAGTAGCCTCTGACAAAGGTTCATTTTGATACATACAAAATTTAGTTGTGGTATGAATTTGCTTTTCATCCTAATGCGTTTGCTGTGCTTCCTTTAGAGATATAACAACTTAATAACTTATTTCCTCCTTTACTCAATTTCTTTACTCCTCTACCTCGAATTTCTTGAAATAGGCTATTAACAATTCTAATATCATTGGAGTTAGAAATCAATATTATACTGTTTGTTAGTGGCAACAACTCAGTAATTCCATGAATTAGTCAAGCAGTGTACATACAATATGCTTTGAACTAGAAAGCTGAGTGTAAAAATTTTGTAAACTATTGATTTTGCCCTCCTGGAGAACACAGAAAAGGAATAAACTAATTGAAGAGTTTATTTAAAAATGTGAAAAAGAGTTATGTACTGTGAAAGTGTGCCTTGTAATGATGCAGTCAAAAATCAAGAGGAGTACCTAATGCAGACTAGCAACTGATTTGAGAGATAAGGTGACAGTGTCAGAAACAGTGAATGACCGGAGTCTTAGTGATTGTACAGTTGTTAGCAAGTTAGAAAAACATATTTCAGCTGGAGTGAACTGCACAGGAAAACGTATGGATATACAGCTCGTGATTTCTCAAAAAGTACATATGCTTCATTGTGAATAAAAAGCAAAGCGTTACCTCAGGAATCAAGAGGCTTGGACTGACACAGCAGAGAACAGATCATGGAGGGCCAGCGTGCCTTGTTTAAATCAGTTCAGCAAATGCCTATGGAGTTAACCACTGTGCTTCAGAACACTGTTTTCTAGACTGATGTTACCTTATGCCCAGTGAAAGAAAAATCTTTCACTGGTCCCATTAGTGTGTACTCTAGTTGAGTAGTCAGATAGTCAAGGGACACTGTTCACCATAAAGCCACAACAATTCCCATGGTTAGAATTTAAAAATATGTCCGTGTGTGATAAATAGCCATTGATCAAGTCTCCTAAATGACATGGAAATTCGTGGCCATCCACCACTCCTTTCAGCCCTTCTATGCCACAATGGAGGGGGATAGTCAATGCTGACTGGTCTGGAAAAGCCACCTGTGAATATAATTGAATAAAATAAAGCCATACCCAAATACATGCACAAAATTATCACCACAAGTTCTGCTAATGAACATGAAGGGTAAGGAAAAAAAATAAAGGGACTTGGGGGAGAAAGTGACAAGAGGATCAAATTAGAGAGATTAGTGAAGATTGCAGTACACTGAAAACTAAAGGATAAGAAGGAGTTTGAAATGTATCAGGTGTACGGAAGAAACTAATGAAGGTGGTAAAGCATGAGATCACCAAAGTCTGTTGGACGTTTTGGTTATATCGTTGGTGGTATATGTGTGGCTGCTCCAGGGCCACTGGTGAGAGATAGTGACAAGACTAATTTAGGCAATGAGTAAAACTGATTTTCTTTTTAGTAGGGGAAAGTGGGAATTTGCGTGCACGTGCATGTGTGTGTGTGTGTGTGTGTGTATTCTAGTTAATTCATGGTATCAAGAGACAGTGATAAAAACAGGCACATGATTATGAAGAGCCAATGAAAACAATGAGATCTTTTACCAAAGCCCTTCCTGGTTTCTGAACTTGTACTACACCTTCAGATTTGATCATCAGCTTTACAGGCTCAGAAATTTAATGTTGTAAGCTAACTTAGCATGTATTCAACCTTCAGAAAACTGGTTTGCATTGATTTCCACTTATCAGAACAAAAGGTACTGATTTATAAATTGCAATGCCAATTGACCAATTTATTGTGAAAGAATTTCCAAAAATTCTTGTCAGTCATGGACTTTTGTCTGGAAGCCCTCATGTTGGTAGATAGATCTGCTCCTTGGACAAGTATATAATTAATTATTATATTATAATTCAGAAGTTTATTGAAGTTTAAGGACACCTTGAAAAAGATTTTGATGTACTTAATGGAATTTCATAGCAAACTATTATAAGTAGAAGAATAATTTTTATCTACACTAAGGAAATTTTTCAGTAGAATTTACTAATGCAACCTTTCTGAAATTTTCAGTAGAATACACTGATATTTGGGCAATGAGATAATGTTATGGGTTTAGATCTAGAATATCCCTCAAAATTCTTATTTGCTGAGTAATACTGCATTTTAGTTACTAGATCATGAAGGCACCATACTTATCAGTGGATTTAGCCATTGATGGGTAGGCAGTTAATTGTTCTGTTAGGAGATGGGGCTTAGTTGAAAGAGATGTTCCACTGCTGAATATATGTCCTCGAGGGGTATGTCTCTCTCCTGGATTCCTCCATTCTCTCTCTGCTTCTGGCCTCCATGGACTGAGCAGCTTTCTTCCATCATGCCCTCCACCATGATGTTTCTGCCTTGGAATCTTCTATCCATGGATTGAATCCCCCTGTAATAATGAGGGAAACTAACCTCTCTTTTAAATTGTGGGTGTTGAAAGCATTGTGTCTCAGCAACAAGAATGCTGACTAATACAGAAAATGGGCACCAGGAGTGGAGTAATTCATGTGACCGTGTCTGAACGTGTGACTTAGAAGCCTTTGCAACTGGTTTTCAGGAAGGCTTTACAAAGCTATGGAGCTGTGGGAGAGAGAAGCCCAGAATGCTGTAAACAGAGCTTGATTTATGATTTTGGTCAGCACTCAGGAAACTAGAATGCTGATAGAAATTTGTACAGTAAAGGCCACACTCAGACAGTTTCACTTGGGAACAATGACTCAATTGACACTTGAACTAAATGCCAGGTTGTATTACACTCCAGCAGAAAATTTGTTTACGTTTTGCCTATGTCATGAGATTTTGCAGGAGACTGAGATTAAGGATTGATCCACTTACAAATTCTAGCTAAATGTTCTGTTAGGAAGTATGACCTGGTTGGAGGAGGTGTTTCATTAGATCCATGCCTAAGGAGATGCCATATCTCCCATATCAGCTCTTCCCTTCTCTCTCTGTATCCTGGCTACCATTAAGTGAGCAGTTTTCCTCCACCGTACATTTCTACCATGATGCTTCTGCCTTAGAGCCCACTAACTATGGACTGAATCCCCCTCAAACCGTGAACCAAATTAAACTTTTCCTTCTTCAAGGAGTGGGTGTCAGTTATTGTGTCCAGTGATGGGAAAGTTACTAATACAGGCAAGAAGAGATAATAAAAAAAAGTTTAAAAAACTGGGTTTAAAAAGTTTGGACTTTTTTCTCATCTATTTTCCTGAAGCCCTCTCAGAGCATTTAATATGCCAATAGTCATTGTCTTTCAGAGAAAGAGAGACAGAGAGAGAGAGAATGAGGCTCTAACTTGTAGCTCAATAAATACTGTATTAAGTGTTGTCTTTTATGATTGGCATTTATATTTTTATCAAAATCCGAGTTAACAACTTTAGGCACATTGAAAAAACTTATTGTGTATTTATGATCAAACTAATGAATGAATCAAGTACTCCTTTTTCCTGGGTAGAAAAACTTCTCTTTTTTTCTAGACTCTTACCTATCACATTTAGTAATAAAAATATGAATTGAATCTTGTTTCAATTAAACAAATCATCTTATGATTCATTATTTTTTGATAATGATTTATTTAATTTTATATCATTGGCTCTAATCTATTGGTCTACTTTTGACTACTAATTAAAATTTTTGTATAGAAGTGTTAAAAATAACAATGACAGAAAAAAATCATACTTTTATGTTATTATAGGAATATCACTTTTTAAGTGAAGGTCAATATTTAAAGGTTACAAAAATCTTCCTTTTATCAGCAGTATCAATAAGTGTTGCATTGATTGGTGAGGGATCTTGTAAAATTATATTGAGAATTTCTAGGTTAAACTAAAATCTTAAAAGGTGTAATGCTACTAAAATCCTACACCATGTTCTATAACTCATATTTCCTGCTGAAATATTTCAATGAATTCTGTAAAAAAATCCTTTGAAGTTCTTAAAATATATGAAATGATACAGTTCTCATAAGTTGAGATGTTCAACAAATGTGATTTCCCATAATATGAAGAGTTGTCTATAAATGTCTGAAGTTTAGAGAATGCCAGCTCAGAGCAAAGGCAAGGAGTCTGGGAGAAAGGTATAACTGAAGGTGAACTGTGTAAATGTTGAGATCAAGTTTTCAGTCCTGTGCTAGCCTCTACAATATCCTCATTCCTTTGCCTTCTCAAAGTGTCTGTCCAGGATTTGTGGCTGCAACCTCCTCACATTGGTTTTAAACCACCTTTGTTTCTCAGAGCTGCAAGTAAATGCCCACCCATGCAGGACTGTGTCAGGCACTGATGCTTATCTGATTTCTGGCAAGAACCAATGTACCTCCACAAG
Source organism: Cuniculus paca (assembly GCA_004365215.1). Classification (NCBI taxonomy): domain Eukaryota; kingdom Metazoa; phylum Chordata; class Mammalia; order Rodentia; family Cuniculidae; genus Cuniculus; species Cuniculus paca. The sequence goes on from RJWT010056417.1 coordinate 8,679, forward strand.
GCCCTCTTGCCTCCATATCCCATCCAAATGGGCCCTCTGGAGCTTGACCTCAGGGACACAATGACCGGTTCTCATATATCCGTGTGAATTTTCACTCCCTTCTCAATCCAGGGACAACAGAGCAGAGTTAAAAACTCCCATCTTATTAGCCAAAATAATTCCATGTATTTTAGTTTTGATATCCACACCTAGATTTTGAAGTTCAAAAGCATGAATGTGACGCCTACTTCTCAATACCCTAAGGTATGGTTTGTACACTAAAACCAGGATTGTGTACTAGGGAAAGTGCACATGGCAAGGTTCTGGGAGTGGAGGAAGAAACATTAATGCATATCACAAAATATTAATATAATGTAAATGAATGTTATTACAGAGATTGACGTGGATTTTGGTTGGGTTTATAACTTTTTGATAAATTTTATAATTATATTTGATAATTTGTACTCTTTCATTAATAACTCATGATATTTTTGCATCATGTTTTGGACTTATATTTAAATCTTAATGAGGGGTACTGTCTGGCCATATTCATTTAAACTTGAAATATCCCAGCTATATAAGGACATTGGTTGTTATATTATCTGGGTGCTAGTCTTTCATGTATACCTTAGCTGTGATCTCAGACAAATCATCATTCTGTGACATGATCGCATCGATTAAGTAGGAATAATCTTATATTTTATGACACACATCTTAAACCATGAGGTTTTTGTGAGCACCAAATAAGGAATGTATATGTGTACTCATGTATGTACACATGCTTACATTGTTCATTGCAGGGCTCTATGTGATGGTTGCTTATATTTTCAATTATTTTCTTTCCTAATTTACTTAATTATTTAAAATAAACCTTTTAAAGAATACTCTTCAAGATACAATTTTGAGTACCAAACCAATTGATTCCATTTGTTTTCTTCAAATGATAGACTTCCCTCTTTTCAGAAATACACACATAGGCTCTCATTAATAGAATTTTGAAGAACCATTTATCTCTACTCCATGCTTTCTGCATCTTAGGATATCTAACTATTCCAGTATTTCTTACTTAATGAAATCTCACATACACTATCTGAGTTGTTAAATCTCATGTACCTAGTTATTGCCTTTCTCACCTGCTGGATAAATTAAAAAACTCATCAACATGTCTTTTTGTATTTATTTTTAATTTCTCCTATATTTTTCTGTGATTTTTTACTTGAGACATAAGTCACCCTTTAGAAATATTTCTTGCTTTTAAGTCACATTGTCAGATATTTCTTCCTGCTCTTTAACACTCATTTTTTAAACATTTGGAATGTACTACCCTTCCACATTTTTTCTGCTTTAAAATTTTGTTTTGTATTTACAATGTT
>RJWT010056418.1:0-10022 GCA_004365215.1 Cuniculus paca
AGGCCCACAGGCCTCTCATGTTGGGCGTATCCATGTCTGAGCATGCCAGTTTCCCACAGCCGCCCCACACAGGCAGCGTGCTTCACATGTTTGGATTTCTGCCTATCATGGAGATTTGTGAAATGCTATCTGGTTATTGTCTTAATTTGCATTTCTATTATTATAAGTGCAGATAAATATCATGACCTCTTCCTTACATGAACTCAGCCCTTGCCTGGAAAAGCCTTGGTTTTCCTCCCAGGCTGAGCCCTCCCTGAACCTCTGAGTGCTCTAGGGAAGACAATCTGTGTCTACTGGTGCATTTGACTGCTCTGTGTGCCACTGTGCCCAGCATCATCAGTCTTTGTTTTGAGTTTTCTAGCTGTAAACCCAAAGGTGCTCGTTAACCACAGGTGCTGAGTTTCTGACCCAGCTCAGGCCTGGGCAGCTTCCTTGCCCCTGATAGACTGCCCTCCCATCTGCAGAGTGCCTGCCTGCCCACTAGAAGCAGAATTTAGTCCCTTTGCAATTCTGTTTTCTTCCCACATTTTTAAAAGTTTCAACGGGAACAAAGCATTGCTCAACAGGAGGCCCTGAAAGGCCCTTTTGTGCCACGTTCATTCCAGGAACCTGTTCAGTATTCTCTAAAAAGACTTGGACAAAAATCTGGCATCCTGATGATAGAGGGGAATGAAACTCCCAACCTACTAGATGTTCCGTGCGAGTTCATGTTCTCTAAAAATCAAAGAATGAATTTTAGGAACAACAGAGGTTATGAGTAGAATATATTTATTGAGAGAAAGAAAACTTATGTCTGAGAGAGAGATAGACGGGGTCCCGAGTGGGTTGCCAAGACTCTTTTGTTTTCCTTTTTTTTTTTTTTTTATCTTTCTGAGACAGGGTCTTACTATGCAGTTCAGGCTGGCCTTGAGCTCACTTTGTAGACCAGGCTGGTCTCGAACTTGAAAAGATCCTCCTGCCTCAGCCTACTGAGTGCTGGGATTACAGGCGCTCACCACTGTGCCTGGCTAAGACTCTGTCTTTTCTAGGGATTTTTACAGAGTAAAACCACGAGGTGAGATGGGTCCAAGATAGGGAAAACCTGGGAACTTGCAAGGCAAACGGGCATGAGGTGGGACAGAACCATGTAAGATTACTTGTTCAGGTAAAACTGACCAAATCAAGGACAAATGGAGAAGTGAGTCACATAGCAAGCAAGCATTCTTAAGGATCAGTGACTCCTCCGGTAGGGGGTTGGGATGGTGACTCCTGGCTTCCTCAAGATGATCCATACCTATTTAGAGTATCAATCCTTGCTGTCCACAGTCAGGATGTGGTTGCATTCCTTTTGTCTTTTGTCTTGATATCTGGTCCACAGGGGGAGGTGTCTGTCTCCTCCAAGGTCACGAGATATCTGGTCTTCTACACTGGCTCCTTTGAGGGCCTGGCCCTGTCTGACTGCCTATAATGTTTCTATCTAACTCAGCTGCCTGTAACACTGAGAACCCTAGAGGTCAGTCCTCATTAGTGAGTGATGGGCATCCTTGCCTCATTAGTAGGCAAACACAGAACAGGGCTTCAACTCCTCCCAGTCCAGCTCCATGTAAATGTTGGCCCATCTTTGCACTGATGTTGATTTTAGAGGTAAGATTTTTTTTTCCCTGTCTAGCATCTGCAAGGAGATGTTCACAGATAGGGGCCACTATCCATCTCCTAAGCACCAATTCACCCTTTGAACTTGGGCTCCCAGGCTTGGCCAGTTTGAACATCTCAGGTCTGCGAATATTTCAACCTCTTTTCAGCTGCCTCCAGGTTGAGAGCTCCCTCAGCCTGAAACATCATCCTAACTTTCCTCCTCAAGTTTCACTCAAGTTTCAGCTGAAGCATCACTTACTTGTAATAGGAGGAGGGGATCCGGATCCCATGGCTTAGGACCCCTACAAGTTCTGTCTTACAATACACGCTGCACACGTAATGTCTGACTCCCTGTTTTCCTTGCTGGGATAGAAACTCTATGAGGCTGCATTTCTAGAGCTGACATCTCTAGAAGAAGAAAAGACAGGTTGATGGGGAAGACTGGGCTGACCTAGGTGTGCTCTCTGAATTCCCTCACACAGAGCAGCCACCTACTCGTAACTTCCCTGGCTCAGGCCTGGGGACATGGGACATGCAACAGATGGGATGGGTGGTGGCACTTTTAGGAACAAGCCCTTTGAAATCTTCTGAGCTTCCCTGTGTACTGTACTTTTCTGTTTTCGGAAGCTTCAAAGTCATTTTCAAACCAATTACCTAACACACTGTAGCCCTAGGTCACAACCAAACTTGGCTCCAACACCTGCAGTTGCAAATTAGGAAACTGAGCTCTACTGTTAAAAGGTTGCCTGGGGCCTGAAAAGAAAATCAGCCTGAAAGGCACTTTGTTCTTTTAGAAAGTGCCAGAAGAAGCAAGAGCTAGAAGCTGACAATACTTTGGGTCTTAGTTTACCTTCACAAGTGAGAGAGACTCCCTTCTGTGCAATCCCTAGATTCCCTACCATGGACTTACCCAGCTCAGGGGCTGCAAAGGGACAGCACTCAGGCCATTAAATACAAGTTTTGAGGATCTAGACTTTTTTTTTTATGTATTTTTGAGACAAGGTCTCACTATGCAGTTCAGGCTGGACTTAAGCTCACTTTGTAACACAGGCTGGTCTCAAACTCTCAATGATCCTCCTACCTCTGCCTCCCTAGTGCTGGGATTACAGGCGTGCACCACCACACCCGGCTTAACTGGGGATTTTGTGTAAAATCTAAATTTGGGGGCTCTCTTGAAAAAAAGTCTGGTGATACTGGACTCAAACAGGTCCTGTTTCCATATGTGTAAACCTGGCTGGCGTTGAGCAGGAGCTGCCTGCTTTACTCAGGGTGTATTTTATCCAACTGTCACAATCCCCACTGCTTTCTTTTGTCTCTGACTTGGCTCACTTCTTTCCTTCATGAAAGTTACTAAACTGTCGGTATTTGATTTATGGCTCTTCAAATATCTCTTCCTCCTTAGTTATTGATATGAGGGAATGAAACTCCCAACGTACTAAATGTCAGTGTAAGTTCATGTTCTCTAAAATCAAAGAATGAATTTTATGAACAACAGTGGTTAAGAGCAGAATATATTTATTGAGAGAAAGAAAGCTTCTGCCTGAGAGAGAGAGAGAGAAGGGGTCCTGAGTGGGTTGCCAAAGACTCTCTTTTCTAGGGACTTTTATAGAATAAAACCACCTGATGAGATGGGCCCAAGGAGGGGAAAAATGGGAACTCACAAGGCAGATGGGCATGAGGTGGGACAGGACTCTGGTCAACCAAAAGATTAACTGCTCAGGTAAAATTGATTAAATCAGGAACAAATGGGGAAGTGAGTCACGCAGCAAGCAGGCATGCTTAAAGAGCAGTGACTCTTCCTGTAGGGGGTTGGGATAGCGACTCCTGACTTCCTTACAGTGATAGAGAACTATTTAGACTATCAGTCCTTAGGATGTGGTTGTATTTGCTTGATCTTTTGTCTTGAGATCTGGCCCACAGCAGGAAGTGCCTGTCTCCTCTAAGATCACAAGACATTTGGTCTCCTGTGCTAGCTCCCTCAAGGGCCTAGCCCTGTCTGACTGCCTATAATATTTCTAATTAACTCAGCTGCCTGTAACATTATGACCCCTAGCTATGTGGGTCTTCCCTCAGTTTCTCAACAAACCCACGCTCTTTTCAACCACATGGCCCTTGCATGTGCTACACCCTTTGCCTGGAACACTTCCTTCCATGCGTCTTAGGAAAATCACCTCCTTTGTGTTGATTAGATTTCTCTCCATACTTCTGCAGTTATCTTTCCGTGTCATATATTACAATTTGCAGTTATTCATGAGTGTGATTATTTTTTCTCTTCCATCTCCCCTGTTAGAAGATAAACTCCAGGAGGGAAGAGATTTTTGGTTTCATCAACTGTGCATCACACATCCCAGAACCTGAAATCTCTTAGGAACTTGGTAAACCCTTGTGGAATGAATGCCTGTGCGAGTGACTGTCAAACCATGAGCATCCATTCAATGAGATGTGGTCAGTCAGCCGGTCTTCTGGCAAGTGTGATCAGAGGACTGTTTCCCAGCCTTCCAATGGGGTTCACTTGGCCCTTGTTTATAGGCACATGTTTCTGTCGTTTCGGAAACCCTCAGATGAAGGGACAGGGAAGATATTAAGGGACATTTGCATTCAGTGTGGTGTACATGTCAGGAAACGGCAGATGGTTACAGTATCAAAGCAATGAGGAGATGACAGAGTCACGAAATAAAGCCTCTTCCAGATGGAGAAAAGGAAGCTTGGTTTGACTTAAATCTATAAATTGCCAAAGCAGATGCAGAACGACCAATGCAGTCACTTAACCTCAACAAAAGGAGAGGTCATCCTTGAAGTTAAAATGAATTCAGGGCAAAGAAACACCCTTCCTCTAACCTACTTTGCTCAAAAGGATCTTATGATGTGTTCTACCCCAAGAGATAGAGTGGACCAAGAATTAAAATAGGGTTCAGATTTTGAATTCTAAGTGACAGACCTGAGGCATGCGACAGAAAGTAGGTTTGAGGCCCATTTGTGACATTGTGCTCAATGTTCAGTCAGGTTCAATAAATAAGTGATAGCATTAAATATCACCGAAAGCAATTTTCCTTTGCCCAAGTGGCCACCAGACCCTGGGCAAAGCAACAGCAGTGAGCCAAATGGATTCTAAGTATTTGCTTTATCTAGAGTCTCCTATCTGGACCCGATTCGTGATGAAAAATCCATCTTCCAGGCGTGGGGTCCGCCATGGACAGGACAAGGAAGCTGAACTAGAAGTGAGTATATGGGTTTGACGTTTCATCCTGGATGAATAAAGGGAGCAGAGGGATGCTGTGGCATGAATGGACATCATCAAGAGTCTCCTCCCAGAGCCAGGGGTGCAGCGCAGTGGTGCAGCACTTGCCCAGTACATACAAGGCGCTGGGTATGAGCAACGCAGTGGGAGGGGCACTAGGGTAACTCACTGAGGTCACTGCTTCCTAAAGTCTATTGCATTTCAGAACACCCAAGGGACTTAAAAAGTCGGAGGCCTCTTATCCGTATCCAACCCCAAATTCACTGAATCAAAATCTCTAAAAATTGATAAGTTCGTTGACAGGCACAGATAAGTTCTTTAGTTAGAATTAAAGAAGTACACACGCAAAAGGGAGTGTGGGCTCGTGATTGGTAAGGAGCCAAAGACCATACTTTTATCAATTTCCTCCTGAGTAATTCTGAGGCCCCCAGCTAGGGACCAGTCTGAAGACTCTCTGGGTAACTAAAGGCCTAGGTGAATTTGAAGCAACTCTATGTCCCTGAGGCTTTTGGTTTCCAAGGCACACCTCACAGAGAGAACTTGAGCTCCTCTGGCCTATGCATGTGTTTGTTCATGAGGAAGAGTATTGAAAAAATAGCTTTTAAAAACTTTGATCAATGTCTTAAAATCAGAATATCCCATTCATACACAAAATCCAACTTTCTAACTTCTCTATAAAATCAGAAGAACTGGCAATATTTGACCCTCATTCTCAAATCCCAATACTCAACCAGAACTTAGTTTGCCATAGTCTTTACTACTCATTACCTACAATCCACCTATTGTACTCTTGGCCCCTCTTCCTCTTCTTCCTCTTTCTCTTCTTCCTCCTCCTCCTTCAGGCTGGGGAATGAATCCTAGGCCCTGTGCATGCTGAGTTCGTTCTCTGCCACTGAGTCACACCCCCAGTTCCTACTCCATTCCTCTCTATTAACTACCCATCCCTTGAACGCACTTCACTTTGAGATCCCCAGTCAAGGTTTCACCAGAAATTCATCAGCTTGGGACCTGGTTGGTTCTACAGTGATTCTTGAATTGAGACAGTGTCTGTCTGGTCTTGGTTGAGCTAGAAACTGAGGGGCTTCAGGTCCTCAATTTCCCCAGTTCCCTGCATCCCCCTTGCTGACGCCTAGGAGTTGTGCTATAATCGCAGCACTGGGGCCAAGGACTTCAAAGCCAAACAAGATCCCCATTTAGTTGGCATTCACCTTCTTCAGCCTCAACCTGTTTTCTTTTGCCAGGTGAGCCTTCCCGCCTCTGCTCACTTCCTATTAAAATTAACAAGCGTGGCAGGCAGGCATCAAAGGCAGGTTGTGCCCTTAAATCCTAGGCAGGCCCAGGCAGGGAGCACAGCCCCTCCCCCTCCTGTCTTCCAACTGAACTGGAGAACACCATGAGGCCCTCAGTGCCAGAATGAAAACGTTGCCTTCTTCATCTGTTTGATATCTGTACCAAGGAAAATTCCAGGCCCAGCAGAACATCCTCATGGTAATTTTCTTCAAAGTGCCCTGCAAAAGCTGGCCAATTATTCTTAAAAGACTCCCTTAGAGGGATGTATTATTATCCCCCTTTTATTGAGAGGGAAGTTGAGGTCAAATGGCTTGCTCAAAGCCATAGCAAGAGAGAGATGGAATCAAAGCACTGGCAGCATAAATCTGCATCCACCCAGGGGCTCACTCCGACCTGTATCTGGCAATGCCCAACCCAGTTGTCCTGGCCACCTTTCTTCGTTCTCACGCTGGGCTCCCAGAAACCAATCTGTGTGAAGACCCTGGGTCCATAGCCTTGCAGGCAGAGGGAAAAAGCTGTCATCACCCCTTGTACAACACAGGAAATGAATGCAACTGATAATGATGCTCCTTCTATGCCAGACTGTCTCTCTCTTTCTCTCTTTCTCTCTCCCTCTTTCTCTCTCTCTCTATCTAACATTAACTGGGGGTGATCGAATTGTCTTCCAAGAACTATATAGTTATACCGGAGAAATCAGCAAATAACTAGTGCACAATGGTCCTAGGTTATTAGTGAAGTCCTTGACAGGTGGCTGAGGAAGGGCTTTGGGGTGTGAGTCTTACTGTCTAACTGGGGGTTGTTCAAACAGAAGTCCACAGACCTCTAGGGTTTCAGAACTGGTGCAAGTATTGGCGATCTGGCAAGCCCATCTCAACGGGAACATTCTACAAAGACCACAGGGCCTGCACTGCCGAACCCACTCCCCACTTCTTTGGTGGAAAGACACAGCCAAAAAGTGCCTGTGGACAAGCAACAATTACTGAGCTTTCTCTGCAAAGTGATTTTTGAGCCCAGTGCTTTAGACACAAACTGCTTTTGACGAGGACTGGCAGAGCAATGGTCCCTCTGGAAATCTTAGGGACAGGCATCCTCCAAACTGTTGTCTCCTTACTGGCAGCAGGAACAGGAGGGGCTTGAGTACCCACCCAACTCTGGGCACCTCCCTGTTGTTGAAGGGAAACTGAGGCACAGAGCAGAGAAGTACAGTTGTGAGTGAGCGATGCCAATGAGTGAGCATGGAGAATTCAAGTGTTCTGGGGCCCCAGGTTGAAGCTAGTGTGCCAGGAGAAAGAAAAGAAGGAGCAAGGGGGGAAATGGGAGGCAAAAAGGTAAAAGAAGAGGGCAAAGGAGGAGGAGAGAAGAAGAAGAGAAGGAGGAAAAGGAGAAGGGATGGAAAGTAAGAGAAACTAGAAATTTTAAGATGCACACTAGGCATCTTAGTTTATTTCACCATCCCAGGGCACAATTGGTTCTGTGACGCTCACTTGGTGGGATATTAACTCCCCAATTACACCATAAAGCCTACTATTGTGGAGCCATGTGGAGTCCTCAAGGTTGCTTCATCCAAGCAGGTGGTTCTGTGAACAGCCACCTTCTACAGTTGCCTAAAAGGTTTCCAAGGCCCTGGGAGGTTTCCATGACCTCATTCAGATGATTCACACTGGAGGCAGAAGCATCGGCAAGACATTTCCCTGCTCCAGACCTCAGGCTCCTGCTCTGCAGATGGGATAGGCATGGGGAGAAAGTTTGGATGCTATCCCTGCTGTGGCAACGCTGGCTTCTAGAATGATGTTAATTTCAGGGGTGATTCTACAACCCCCCTCCTCCTTCAAGTGACATGAGAAGCATTGCAGAGCTAGTTCAGAACTCCTTGCTTTGACCTAATTACCACTGGAAGGAAGGAATATTGAGTGAAAGGGAGGGAAAGGACAGAGCCTCGGACAAACTTTGCTGACTTGGCCATTCCTGTTGGATTTAGCAAATGTTTGCTAATGACTTGATGGCTGAGGATGGTGCTCCGGATTGCCACCTCCACTCCCCAGATCGCATTTTCCTTGGTTACACCAGGATGTTCATTTTCTTCATCTCTGAAGGTCAAAGTTTGAGCCTCCTAAACTGGGAAGTTATTAAAAACCAAGAATGTGGGAAGACAAAGATATGTAGTGTACCTCAGAAAATAATACACACTGGTCCCAAAGGGAAACTGGATAGTGCTGTGTCCCAGGGAGCAAGCATTGAGTGTGGTATATTAGACAGATCACTGGGCCTGCGACAGAGAAGAGAGCTGAGAAGCTCCCCAATCTTATTTTCATAAGCTCAGCCTCAGTAGTAACAAGCACATCAACAATGAGGGAACACTGTTTTATATCTGTCATATCTGATCCATCTAAAGGGCTGGCTTGCAGCCCAGCACACAGTTTGGTTGACAAAAATGTAAAAATCTGACAATACCAAGTGTCCGCAAGAATATGGAGAAATGAGTATAAGCCTCTGCAATGAGCAATCTGGGAAAATCTAGAGAAGTAGAATAAGCATGTTCCTTCTAACTTAGCAAGTCCATGCCTAGGCATACTCAGTAGAGAAGCTGACACATTTCATGCACAGAAACACATATGTGTAGACATCCATTGCAGCAGTATTGGTCACGATGAAAACATGAAAACGTCTAAATGCTCACCAACAGAAAAAAGTATAAACTGAAATAATCATGCAATAAAATACTAGCAAAGCAGTTAAAGTCACAGATCAACTTCAAAATGCTGGGCAAAAGAAATTGTAAAAAGCTATAAAAAGAATGATGCCATTTTACACAAGATTTATAAACCTATAAAACAAGATTAGGTAATTTTATGGATCCATATATGTATACCTATGTAATAAAGGCTGAAAAACATGTGTGGACATGATAAACATTTAATTTGTGAAATTGGTTCCTTGGTTTGGTGATAGGGTGGAGTGTTACATAGGAGTTTCCCCTCTCTTTAATTGTTTTATTTGTTTAAAAAAACTGAAATGAATAAAATTGGCTGTTAATATTTAATAATGTTGGAAGAGTCTATATTTAAATATCTAGTCTTACATGTTCCAAATATATTTGAGAATAATTGTGTGTGTGTGTGTGTGTGTGCACGCGCGCGTGTGTGTTGCTGGATATTGATCCCAGGGCCTTTAACTGGGCTATACCTCCAACCCTTTTGTATTTTTTATCTTGAGATAAGTCTTGCTAAGTTGCCTATACTGGGCTTGAACTTGCGATTTCCCTTCCCCCGCCTCTCAGAGTGCTTGATTACAAGCGAGTGACACCGGGTTTGGCTAATTTTTAAGAAGAAGAGAAAAAACAAGGGAGAGTAGCAATCCACAAGCTCAAGCCACTCAGGCCTGCAAGTCCAGATCAGCCACCAGTTCCCTGGCTGGGGAGCAGGCACCCCGTCTTGCCAGGCTGAGCTTGTGGACAGCAGTTTTCTAAACCATTCTAGCTTCAGCACTGTGGGGGCCCCTTCAAAACACCACCACGTGTGAGCAGAGGAAGGGGGTTGCACAGGATAAAACAGGTTTTTAAAAGAGAAGCTGCCTTTTTAAGCAGGGAAAGTGGAGGCCTGATGGAACCCAGGATCTCACCTGCAGCGCCCCTGCAATACACCCCCACAAAGCCCCAGGGCTCTGAGCGTGTCCAAGTGAAAACCCTGAACCCGGATTCGACATTCCATGAAGAGCTCAGAGATGACCTGGACTGCCACAAAAGGCCAAGAGTAGGGCAGTCAAGTGAGGCACAGAGGGCACTATATTTAATGAGGTGCTTGCTCTGCAGGGCGTCTCAGGTGTTACCCTGACCTTGTTTGCCCTCACAGACATTGCTGGGGTTCTCCTTTGCTGGTAGTGG
>RJWT010056419.1:0-10023 GCA_004365215.1 Cuniculus paca
GAAGTATCTGAATGAGCATGCATCTAAATTATCAGGAGACATCTCTTTTATTTTGTTTGAAACAAAAATTCTGCCTTGGGTTAGGGCCCAGATATGTGAATTTTAAACTCTGCTCAGGTGATTCTAATGTGGATGTCTATCAGTCAGGATGGTCTAGGCTCTGCTGCAGCAACAAGCAAGCCTCAGTGTCTTGTGGTTTATTATGCAAACACTGATCTCTTACTTGCACCATGTGTCTAATATGAGCTGTAGTGGAAAAGATGACTGATCCAGTCACTCAGGGCCCAGAGTTGCAGATGTGCCAAGGCCTGTGTCTTAGTTACTTTTCTCTTGTTGTTGGAACAAAATATCCAAAACCCAAAATTAAGGAAGGAAAGGTTTATTTAGCTCACAGTTTGTGGAGGTTTCAGTCTGTAATCAGCTGGCTCCAAAGCAGAGTGATATGGCACAGGGGCAACAGTGCAAGGCAGCAGAAAACAGCAAAAGCAACAAGAGCAAAAGCGGGGAGAGCAAACCTCTTTTCCTCCCTTATACTGTATGCAGGCTAACTGCCCTGGGACAGGTGTAGCACTCACATCATCTTCCTGCCCTCTTCTTGCAGGTTCAGGATGTTAACAAAGTGAGTACCCTGGTCCCCTGCTGAGTCACTTAGTTAAACTCCTGAACCTGTCAAGTTGATGGAATGAATCAACCATTACAACATCCCGGACTGTAAACAGCTGCCCTAGAGCATGTCCTTTATGCCCTGGGATGTAAATTGCCAAGTTACTTGGTTAGGCTTCTAAACGTCTCAGGTTGACGCAGTATGTCAACCATTATAGTCTGGAACACTCCAAAGCAGGGCAGGTGCATGTTTTCCCTGGCAGGAAGTTGAGTCACCTGCTAGCAGGCCTTTGGCCAGAACTAGTCCACCACACTGCCTCTCTGCAGGAGAGCTGGGAACCTATGCTTCTGAGTGTCTGGGAAGCAGAGGTGAAGGCTGTACTTGTGAGTGGCAGTGATGTCTAGACACTGACATTGTTAAGTATGACCTCACTTCCTTCTCTAATTAAATGAGATATGACAAGTAAAGTCTATGACTTTCATGTCCAATATTATAACCATTGAATACATATGGCTACTTAATTGAATTGAATTAAAATAAAATTTAGAAAACATTTCCTTAGTGATGCCAGCCACACTTTCACTACCTGATAGCAACATGTAGCTGTGGCTACTCTATGGGACAGCTTGGATTGAAAAGATTTTCATCAAAGAAGACAGCTCAATAAGGCAAGACCAGTCTGTACCCCACCAGTCTTTGTCCTTGTTGTGCTGTAATCTAAGTGTTAGAGCCTCACACACAGCCTCTTGGTCAATTCAGTGCTCTGCCTGTAGTGTTAATTTCTGCACTCAGAAGGCTGAGGCAGGAGGATTTCAAATTCAATCCTGGGCAACATGGTTCAGCCCAGGAAAACTAAATCCTAAATCTAGTGATTTAGATTTTGCATTAAAACAAAAAATTAAAAAAGACCTGAAGATGTAACTCAACATGAAGGCCCTGGGCTATAGACAGACAGATAGATACATGATATAATACATCTAAGGTGGAGAATGTAGGTAGGGACTAGAAGAAGTATATGATGTACTTTAGGCTAGCAAAGCTAATAATAAGGGGTAGATCAGAAAAGAACATTATGCACAAAAAAAGAGGCTCTGTGGAAGACGACTTGTGGGTTGCAAGAAAGTAAAAATGGAGATGAAACTAAACCTATAAGGTCTCTCTTATCACTACCAAAGTGAGAAAACAGGAAGACTGTTTTCACATGCTCTTACAAATAAGAATCTGCACAGAATAAATGGATGAACGTGGCTCCCATTTCTATAGAAAACAGAATGAGATGAGAAGGGCCTAAATTTATGGGAGAAGAATTTCGTTTTTGTATAGGATAGATTGCACTGGTGAAAAAAGCTAACTGCAAGTACTCACCTATAGTTGTACAAAGAACATGTGTATGTTTTCATAGTATGCAGTATGAAGCTCTTTATGTTTTTACTGTACAGTGTGAAAAGGTGGAGTCTTGGAGTATAAAACTTTACTGATGATTGTCAATACCTCCTCTCATGGATGTACTCACTTGGTGACCTATGATCCTGTCATTGATTAGGACAGTCACCCTCAACATGTGGTCCACAGACTCTAAGATGTCCCAAGAACTTTCAGGCCTGAAAGTTTCCTGGTAATATTGGGGTGTTCTTCATCCCTTTCACTGGGCTGACATTTACCTTAGTGGTGCAAAAGCCATAATGAGTATAACTGCTGGCTCCTTACAACATAACAAGGCAGTGGATTTTGATTCACTGTATTCTTTCAGGCAGTGCACTTGCAATTTTTTTTTAATGCCCATCTCACCAGGAATGCCCTTCAAGAAGCAGCAACAATTAGCTCAGGTGCACCGTTTAGTGAAGGGGACATGTTCTGAGAAACACGTCCCCAGGCAGTTGCCTCGCTGTGTGAACATTGCAGATTGCACTGATACAAATGGAGATGGTGGAGGTAATCACTCCACATGGCCTCTTGATGCGACCCAAAGTCGCGGCAAGCATGAGATGCATGAAACTGGCATACCATTTCATACTAGTTTTGTCAGTGGGAATACGCTCTAAAATAACCATAAGGTACATATAGCATAGCAAATACATAAACTTGTAATATAGTTGTTTATTAACATTTTCAGGTCTTTGGGTACTGTGTATACTTTTGTATGGCAGTGTGGTAGGGTTGTTTATGTCACTGTCACCATGATATGGGAGTGAGGTGTCGTTCCATGATGTTATGAAGACTGGCTGATAGAAATCTTTCCACTCATTATAATCTTACGGGACCACGGTGGTATATGTGATCTGCCATTCGCTGAAACATTGGTATGCTCACAGGACTCTTCTAATTTTGACTTTATTTGTTCAAAAGTATTCTGATGGTGAAATTTTAAGTATGCTACAAACAGCACTGTGGACATGTGACATGTCTGTCTGACAGGGAGCTGACCTGGCTGGATTGGTTTATGGACAGTGGTTGACCGAGAGATAAGCTGTCCATTTTCAGATATGCATCTCTGGCCAGATGATTTGTGAAAAATAAAAGAGCTTGGCGCCTCAAGGAAAAAATACGTCAACTGGAATTATCTTTGCTAATGATAAAATTCAAGCTTTCATATGAAAATTAGAATGATGGGAAACTTTTTATCTCTTTTCAGCTCTCTAATCTTTAAATATTTTAAACTATAGGGATGTTTACTAGTGGCTATACAAATAAGTGAGTTTTAGCGTTGTAGAATGAAATATGTCAATCTACAAAAGATCTGTATAATCTAATAAAGCAAACTAAATAAATCTAACTAAAGCATAACATTACAAAATCACCTCCCAGAAGCAACCCCTTGATTCTGGACTTTCCAAACCCCAGAGCTCTCTTTTTGTAAGTGAATTACTTAATCTTAGTTGCTCTGTATAGCAGCAAACAAAGGACTAACACACGGTGTGAGACCTGATTTTCTTCATCTACTCCAAGCAAAATAACATCTTGGAACAGGTTGAATGAGAAGAACAGAGACATGAAAACTCAGTTATTTTTCTATTGAACCTGACATTAAAGAAGTTTTCAAAATGTAAAAATGATGCTGCTTTCACTGACATTTTTGTTTTGAAAAAACAGAACTGTTTTTAATAAAAAATGTTGTTTATCATAACATATCACGGGTGTGTTATTTTCAATTAGTATTTTTAATGTTTCTCCATTGTTACTTCTACTAACATTAGACATAAGTAGATGCAGATGACACTAAATGCCTTTCTTTGGGTGCTCAACTCTTTTAGCAGTGGAAAGAGGTTCTAAAACCACAGCATTTGACAAAGACTGGCTTGGGACAAACTGAACTTTAGAAAGAGCACCATGGTCAGCTTCAGGAGCTGATTCAACAGGATCAGAATCATTGAAGTGTGTGAGGCAGTCTTCTGTTACTATAATGAATACCTCAGGTCATCAAATTAAAAAGAGGAAAGGTTCATTTTGGCTCACAGTTTTGGTGATTTCAATCCATGATGGATTGGTCTGTGCTTGGGGCCTGCAGTGGCATAGTATTTGGGGGTGCATGGCAGGAGTGCTGAGTTCACCTCATGACCAGGTATGAAAGACAAAAAGAAAAGGAGGACGCCACCAACACCTCATAGTCCCCTTCCCAGCCACACCTCCTATGACCTGAGTCTCCACCTAGACCCCAGCTGTCAGAGATTCCAGGACCTCCCAACAAATCGGGGGGCCGTGCCTTTACCCCAGGGCTTCGGATCCAAACTCCGGTAATAACACTTAGTGGAAAACACAGAACGGCAGGATTCCACATAGTCACATAAATCATTGAAAGGTATAAAAAAGCATTTCAGAATTTAAAAAAATATTTTAGAACCAAACTTAAAGAATATTTATTGCTATTGATTTGTTCCTGAGGAATATATTTAAAGAAACAGTTATTCAAAGTATCTTATTAAAATGATCTAAAATAAACTGCCAGAATGACATATATTAGGAGCTAACACATTATATTGTTCAGAAATATGAATAAAACATAAGAACATCTTTTGAAAAAAGACATAGTCACTTGCAAGACAGTTTTACAAAAATATGCTAGAATTATGTGAGTAAGTGTACTAATTGCTCTTTAGATGCTATAAAAATATTTCCAGGGTAAGTTTTCTTGTTATATAAATTCTCCTGTTCTATAACTTGTTATTTTACAATTTTTAAGTTCCTGTCACTTTTTAAGAATATGAAATGAAATGCGTACAGTGAATTGACAGGACAGTTGTTAAATATAAAGTCAGACATAATAAAAGCACCTAAAAATAGCTGCCTAACTGAACCTTGCTTCAAACTCTGCAGGCTGCTAAGAATTTGCAGTTATCTGTAGAGTTGGAAATGTTTTTAGTTTTTAAAAACTGTAATACTCCATAACGATCAATGCACTATATCATATTTTAAACATTTGAGCATACTACTTTAAGTGTATATGCCATGGACCAAGAATTTGTGTTTCCCCAAGTTCATGTTTTGCAATCTGTATCAGTCAATGCTCACTAGAGAAACAAGTTTAATGCAAGAGAGACAAATATATAAGAATTTACAAGATAGACAACTATACTGCTAATTTCTATTATTTCATTAAAAAAAGAAAAACAGTTTGTTCTTTCAGAGATACTTTTTTTTTTAACTGTACCAGGAATTGAACTCTTGACCTTATGCTTGACAGGTGGGCTCTGTGACTGCTGAGCTATATCCCTGGCCTTATTTGTGCTTTCATTGTTTGTAAAATTTTAGGTTCTCTTGTTTAACAACATTTAGAAATTCACCATAACCATTATCTGAGTCTATTCAAACTACTATAACAAACTACCATAGACTTGGTGCCTTATAAACACTAGCAATTTATTTTTGATTGTTTTGAAAGTCCAAAACCAAGGTTCTGGCCTATTTGATGTCTCACGAGGGCCTGTTTCCTGGTTTTCAGATGTCAATCTTTTTCATTGTTTGATTGTTTGATCATTTTTTTAATGCCTAAATCTTGTAATCTGAACAACTACTTTGAAGGTAACAGTACGCAATATATCAACTAGTGCTAATTTCCTCATTTAAATTCCTACAGAAGCTAATCTTTGTGCCCAAAATAAGACAGAAAAATGGAAGCATAGATAATATTTATTTTATTTTATTTTATTTTTTTGCGGCACCGAGGATTGAACTCACGACCTTGCGCTTGCTGGGCAGGCGCTTAGACCGCTGAGCTAGATCCCCAGCCCTGTTTTTGAGACAGGGTCTCACTATGCTGTTCAGGCTGGCCTTGAGCTCACTTTGTAGCCCAGGCTGGTCTTGAACTCACAACGATCCGCCTGTCTCAGCCTCCCAAGTGCTGGGATTACAGGCATGAGCCACCACGCCTGGCTGATAATATTTATTTTATTATATATGATATTTTCATATACTGATATAGCTATTAGCTTGGGGGAAAGCTAATAGTCATCAAATTATATCTGCTTATAAGCCAATATAATGATATTAAGATGGAATATGTGTACTTCTAAATATTGGCTCTTATAACAATTTCAGTCCCAAAGTTTCAAAGATACATGGCTAGTCAAAAAGTATTAGCAAACATACTGACCTCATTCCTTTTGGATTTACCCCCTTTGTGGATTTCTGTGTCGTCACTGGAAGAACATGAATATTGTATGCACAAGGTCATCACAAGTTTTAAACATATTTCATGTATTTTAACCATATTTCATGTATGGAATTCAAATGTGATTTTGAATATTTACTCAAGGTTCATAATCACTCCCCGAAGAAAAGGTGCAAGTCAACTTTCCTCATTTAGTAAAGTGCAAATTAGAATTAGTAAAAAATTCATCAGTATTTTGCATGTGTGGTATGTGCTTATTGTCATGCTAGATATTCCAGTACTTTCTATATTGAAACACATGAAAACCACAGAGAAAAGTTAAAGAATTAGAGAACAATGCTAAGTCACTTGGTTCAGGCTAGCATTCATACAAAGGAGAAATCAATTTGGACTATTTGAAGTTGTTGAGTAAACTTTACAGAGTAGAGGAGCCCGAATTCTGCAAACATTTCCTAAGCTAAGTGTGGCAGGATACAGGGATTTAGAAACAGATATCAAAAAAAAAAATCACCTCTGGGCACTAAAAACACGAAATCCGGTGGGGAAGAAGACAGCGATGATTCCAGTATCAAGGTGCTTGTGTGAGTGCAGGGGGCATATTGTGTGGGGGGCCAGCCGTGGACACTTGGTCATGATGCCTGGGTGGAGCCCTGAAGGTCAAGAGAAAATCGACCTGATGAAGAAAATGGGACAGAGACTCCAGCAGAGGGATCAGCATGAATGAAGTCAGGGTAGTGTCACATGGTGGCCACCAGTAGGTAAGAACAATAAATTATATACTATAGAATAAAGGCAGGTAAAGACCAGGCCCAGTCCAAGTCTCACTGTGCTGATATCGGGTCTTGGCAGTGGGTCAGGAGGAGCTGAAGCCCGGGGGAGGTGAGTCCCAGTCAGGGTGGATGAATCGACCAAAGCTTTGGCGGTGACAGGGCCTTCTTGCCATCCCAACCTCGCCTTGATCTGGCCACATGAGGCACTCATACCTGGACACTGTGCTCTTTATATCGGGCTCTGTGCTGACACAAGTCCCAGAGCCTCGCTGGTGTGAGTGGAAGGGGAGGAGCACGCAGAAGAGGACCCGGGAGCTGTTTTCTCCAGGTAGGACAAGTGCAAACGCAGGGAGAGCAGCAGAGCTGCCGAAGACAGCGGTTCCTCATGATGAGGAGAGAGCCGGGCCTGCATCGGAGCCTCAGATGTGACATGAGAAAGTACCTCACTTTGGTAACAGTGGAGCTCCAGAATTGCGATCTGAGTGTTAGAGCTTGGAACTTTGATTCAGGATCTCTGAGATCCAAGATGTCATAAAAAATATGGTGAATGATTAAATAAAAAAAAAAACACTTCTATACCAATACAGGACACAAGGCCATCAATCCCTTCAAAATCCTCCCATTGGGAACACGCTTATCTCATCACTCTTGCCACTTTCCGGAGCAGTTCTGGAAGCCGTCTTTCATGTCTTTAGTGGTACGGTCGTGGTGGCCTGGACGTCCTAAATAGATGCAAAGCGTTTCCCTTTCTTGGTCATTTTAACTTGGGGAGGAACTCGAAGTCACCCAGTGCTGGATCGGGTGAGTAAGGTGGATGAGGACACGGTGTCATGTGTTCATGAGCCTGCCTTTCTGTTGGATGACATGCAGTGGCAGGACTCATGTATTTTCGACCTACTCCCTAAAGACTCATGAAAGAGGACTTCCAGAACTACTTCAGAGAGTGGCACAAAGGATGAGATAAGTATGTTTCAAGCAAGGGAGAGGATTTTGAGGACAATTCATGGCCATTTGTCTTTACTATAATACATTTTCAATTTAAATATTCGCTGTATTTTTGGTTCATGCCTATATATATAAATTAAAACTTGGAACCGAAACAGTTACCGACCCTATGGCCCTACCTTTGCGTCCCCGGACACTGGAAAGCAGAAGTTCCCAACTGGTGTGCTCTAGATGGGCCCCTGGGTGTGTTGTGAGACGTGTTCTCCTAGTCCAGCATTTTCGACCTACATGATTGCAAAAGCTTCTCTGCACCACAGTGCTTTCCCCTTTCCTATCTGTCCCCAGCATGATGGAGGAAGTCACCCTTCGCCACATTAAGCAGAGAGTAGTTAGTCACTCCCTTATGGCCGACTGCACCAAGTTCCTGTATCACGTAGAAAGTCTGCACAGAGGCCTGAAAACGCCCTAAGGCCCTGACCTCGCCCTACTGGCCACCATGGCTCTTCTGGAGGACGTATGAGGGCCGCCGTGGCGTTTCCCCACCAGCTGGGCGTGCTCTGGCCTTGGCCTTTGCAGGGGACTTGCTGTGTCTGGGATGTGCTTCTCCTGGGAGGCCACTGGACTCATCCTCTCTTTTTTTTCAGACCTTTCTCAGATGTCACCTTAGTGATGAGGTCCTCTTTGACCACTCTTCAAAACTGGCCTGCA
Source organism: Cuniculus paca (assembly GCA_004365215.1). Taxonomy (NCBI): domain Eukaryota; kingdom Metazoa; phylum Chordata; class Mammalia; order Rodentia; family Cuniculidae; genus Cuniculus; species Cuniculus paca. The sequence continues at coordinate 8,633 of RJWT010056419.1, forward strand.
CTGACATTGCTCAGTGTGTCGCGTTTATTTTCTCTGCATCCCTAGTGGCTATGCGATGCACCAACTACTTTACACAATTATTTTGTTTATTGTTGTCTTCTCTGACCAGGATGTAAACTCCATGATCCAAGACTTTTTCACTGTTACCCTTAATTACTGGTACATGGAGCAGGATTTGATAAACAAATAATATAAAAATAAAATAACAAAAGATCATTAAAATATTTTGCATGAATAAATAAAATCACAAGTAATTTATATAAAAATGTTCAATTGGATTTAAAAATCCACGAATATCATATTTGTCAGTATGACAACTGTTGAATCTAAATATATCAGCTACCTTCCACCTTTTGAATGATCATAAAATCATTGGTTTATAAATTTTATTATCTAGTTGCTTAAAGAGAAGAATTTATAATCAGTGGAGATGACCAGAATTTGAAGAAATGTATTTTAAATTTTTTTTTGTTTAGGAATAATAAATTTCATGTTAAGGAATAAATTTTAATGATAAAATTTCTTGTTCAGGACTAAATTTCAGCACAAAACAGATTAAAATACATATCTATGTGGGAGGAATCACAAAAGCTTATCACTCACATTGAAGGATTTGATTTAAAAGTAATACTTTTTTTAAAAATCAGAATTATTTTCACTAACACACTCTCTCTGTAGTTTGTCATAATTATGTAAAGAAAATGCAACTTATTTCACGAAAAATGATACACTGTGCATGCTATTCAGTAAAACATGACTGGGAAACAATATTACAGAGGGATGATTGGAAACGATGTCCTGAGGTGTGAAGTGGGCATGGCTTGAAGGGGTGGGCGCCGTGGGTCCGCATTCTAGGTGATGGGGTGAGCCAGAACCCCCACTGTGGCAAAGACGGCTCAGTTCTGACTGTGCGCGGCTCTGAACGCCAGCAGGAGGACTGTGGACTCTGGATGGAGCGTGTCACGTCCAACGCTGGTCTTACACTAACAGCCCACGCTCTGGGCATCTCAAAGCCAAAGGAGACATCGACATCTTCACCCTGGTGATTATTCGCCGAGCACTGGATTTTCCACTCCGCACCCTCAGCGGGGAGCCGAGAGGCCCTGCTTGCCCAGACCCGTACTGCACACTGCACCTTGCATGCAAAACCCACGCGGCCCCTGTGTGGGTCTGCGGATTCCTTAGGACAGCTGCGCCCTGAAAAAGCCCCCTTGCAGCCTACCTGGTATTCTGGAAGCAGGAGACGTGTGACGGGGAGATGTGGGCTGGCAGGAGGCGCCACTCTCATGGTCACTCAGGTGGCTGCAAGGGAGCTCTCTGTCCGGGTCCCCAGAGCCTCATAGCGTGGACAGAGCTTCTGAAGTCAAACCAGGAGCCCACCGCAGGATAAA
>RJWT010056420.1:0-10032 GCA_004365215.1 Cuniculus paca
CCAAAACAGGTATTTAATATGGCTTAGCTAACTTTTGTCCACTCAAGACATGGCCAGAGGCATTCCCTGGTACACAGCCATACAACATAGTCACTGTCCATGTGACAGAAGGACAGTTTGAAACTCAGGCCTTGCAAAGACATTTAGTCCATTTCCTAAAAGAACTGTGTGAAGGCTGGGCGTGGTGGCTCATGCCTGTAATCCCAGCACTCGGGAGGCTGAGACAGGCAGATCATTGTGAGTTCGAGACCAGCCTGGGCTACAAAGTGAGCTCAAGGCCAGCCTGAACAGCATAGTGAGACCCTGTCTCAAAAACACCAGGGCTGGGGATCTAGCTCAGCGGTCTAAGCACCTGCCTGCCTGGCAAGTGTAAGGTCGTGAGTTCAATCCCCGGTGCCACAAAAAAAAGAACTGTGTGAAGAAGGGACCCCTACCTCCTCTCTTATGTCCTGCATTGGTGTTTATTCTGCACCTTCCTACAGATTTGTAAAATACGGGCACTAAGAGTTTACGAGCCTTTTCAGCTTGCTCTATATGTCCCTGCCCTGTTCTAGAATCCATGGTATCAGCCTGTACTACCTGTCTGTTCTCTGATGCCTGTGCTTTGGCTAAAATGACTATGCTGCTTGTTGTATGGGGTAGAGAATGGGAAATGGAAACAGATTAGAATGTGTGGGTTCAGCTCCACCTTAACACTGACCCACTGTCCCTGCCCACCCCCCACTATAGGCTGAATTCCAGGAGATGATGTTTGCTCCTTACAGAGAAGGACTGTGAGTGACACACAGCCAGGATGCTTTTTTGAATGTACGTATAAGTGGATACAAGGTCACTTGCTTTGTATGCACCTTTCCTTCAGTCGAGTAGTTGTGATCGGATGATTACAGCATAATAAGAAAATAAGGAGGGCATCGAAGAAAACACAATTAAATATTATCTGAAAATAATATGCTTTATCTACATGTGAAGATCAATCTACCAAATATGCATTTCATTTACAGTTTTTCTCAAAAACACAGGATTATTCTAATTCTGATTGAGTAGTGGTTTCTAAGGGTCAGATTATGTTAGAAATATAATGAAAAGGGGATAAATTATTCCATCAGGAAAACATAGACATGTACATTATATATTCATTTCAAGACATTTTCTTGTCCTCTAAATTTTGTCCTTAACCCTAAAGAATTCTAAATGAAGTGAGATGCGGCCTTTTAGAAAATTTCAAGGACAATGAAGATGAATTCGGAGTGAATTTATTGTGAATGATGTGGTCAGGACATTTGTATCCTCCTCAGCATTCCATTTTAATTAATGTCTCACGTGGATCTTATTACGTAGGTGACCTTCTGCCCTTTCGTCATCTCCACCTCTCTTTCAAAAGATCTGACGGCAGTCTCCTGTAATAACCAGGCAAGCTCTCAGGCTCGTGCCTCCTCCTTGCGGGGAAGAGGCCCTCTTAATCTGTGTCTCACACGCATCATAGTTCTGAGTTTTGTAAGAGGAGGATCCTATCCCGGAGGGTTTTGGTGACAATCCAATTTTCACATGAGTACAATCAACCAAAATTATCAGTTGTTTTACATCCCGTCTATTGTCCAAAGAGATACACAATCATCTGGAGAAACAGAGACAAATCTGCAAAAGCTCATGTGCAGCATAGGCATTTCTGAGCCTAGGTGCTCACCGCATTCTGACAGACAATGTGAGCGGATGCCTTGTTCTTAATAATTTACCATTTATGAAGCGGTCTAGAAGAGTCATGAAATGCAAGCTAATAGTCAATTCTGAAGGTGATCGTGGTTTTCTAAGACATAGCTCAGTGCCACTTCTTGTTCATACAAATCAAGTGCAATGTTTATGTCAACAAAAATCCAATTGGTAAGGTGACCTTCATAGTACGTATTTTACTAATTTGTCTCATTTCTAAATTATCACAAACTTGATCCTGACTATGAAGAGGAAAATAAAATCATGTAATAACACCCTGGGCCGGTAGAATGTCTTTTATCAGTGATCTCAAAACGTCTCCTAAGCATTAATTACATCTGCAACTATGCTGGGAGGGAGCCGTGGTTATGACTATGGTGCTGATGAGGAAGCAGATGGCAGGTCACGGATCGGTGACTTAAGATAAACTGCGTGATCTCGACCAGGTCTGTATTAAAAAGGAAGGAAAAGGACCAACTCCAAGAGTGAGTGCTGGAGCTCCTCACCCAGCGCAGCTCATCAGCTGCTGTCAACCGTGCTTTCACGCCAGCCATCATCACTGGTTCCCTTTTCTGCCTTGTCTGATCATGAGTCTCATCCCCAGAGAACATGAGCCCCTCTTCAGAGCACATATTGTCCAAGCTGAACTTGTAAGCTGGGCTCCCTGGATGCCAAAGAAGGTAACTAAATATTTCAATTTCTCAGGCCTCCCAGAGGAGTCACTTGAAGGACAGGCTGGGTTGTACATTGCAGACCACATCAAACCTGCCTCGGCCCCTGAAGACCCAACTTTGAATGAGTTGTTCTTCTGGGCACTGATAAGATTCTATCTGGCCCCTTGGCAGCCCAATACACTGGGTGAAGTGCAGCTAATTTTAGCCTTTCTTGTGGCACATTCCGCCCTGCAGACTGGGTGAGCTCTGTGTGAAGAGAGACACTCCTGCTCACTGAGTGTGTTTGCTATGCTCTGTCCCTTCAGTCCTTTATCTTCGTTAATCCTCTGGTTTTCCCAACTCTCTCCATAAAATGCCCTTAAGCCTCAGAGTCAGAACTGATATCAGAGCCAGAGCAAAGCCACATTCTTAACTCTCACAGACACCATCTTCTCAAGGAAAATTCTCAAAGCTCCTTGACTTGTCGCAGATCTTCAGTGAACATCATGTCCCCTTGTGGCATTGATCTATCACATCTTTGACAAAAAGAAAGGACATACATCATTCCAAATATCTCTGCTTCCTTCTCTTCTCCTTTGCCTTCTCCAAAATAGGGACCAAGTAAGAAGAGATTAAGCCTCAAACAATGATAGCCACTGTGGAATCATGTGGACTGCAAAATAAAATCATGATAAGTTAGTTCCATGTCACGTCACTAGAAAGAAAGGTTACTCAAGACTAGGAGAAAAAAAATCTTTTTTCCATTGACCCATTCAAAAACAGCCATGACTTCACTGGGGCTGGATATCTGGTGAGTTTGGTCCTCTGGAATTTAGGAATTAGAGGAAGGGGACAGAGGGAATTTTAAAATAAACCTAGAAGGGTGGTCAAGCCTGGTTCACAGATCTGCTGCTCTGTGTAACCCACAGCCTTTGGGAGCTGCAGCAGTGATGTGTTTTACTTTTCTATTTTGAGCCTGTGACTCACATTACAAATATTGACTTCTATTTCTCTATTAGCATCAAAAAAATTTTTTTTCTTGAATCCTCCGAATTGACTTTGACTATAACTTTGGTTAATATTAAACCTCTTCGGTCAACACATTTTTATAGCTGTGAGCTGCTGTGGCCACATGGAGTGGGGTTTGGCAAAGAAGATGTACAACCAGGAGCAGGACATGGGTAAGGCTCTTTCTGGACCCCCCCCACACCCCTGGCCCACTGACTACCCAGCATCCTCCTGCCAGGTTCATCTTTCCAAAGCATAGGTGGGTCACAGTGAAAACCTTCCATGGCACCCGACTGCCAAAGGAGGGAGGTTTGAATGGCACACCTACACACTCCAAGGTATGGAGACGCTTCACCCAGGCAGACCCGAAGACTTCATCCACTACATCACCTGTACACACATCACCATCTCTCCCTTGCCTCGGTTCCCCAAGCACTTTGAGTCTCTCTTACGACACCTAAGTAAACTTACACATAAGCAAATTCCTACTCCTTCGTCACGGGCTCTGGCAGACGCATCTTTGTACCTTCTATACACCTATCACCAGAGCCAGCACATGCAAGATAATGAATAAACATTTGCTGAGCCGAATCCTGTCTCAAAGTTTATCTGTTTCTTTTAGGCATATGATTAATAGTCACATGAAGTAGTTAAAATAGCCATACTGCAGGGTGGCTGAAGCAACAGGTCTCGGGAAAAATCAAATGGTTTTTGCTGGTAGCCAGCTTAAACAAACACATGTATTCATGTACTTCATCACCTTAGCTAGGATAGAAAAAAGCAATTGTTGCCAGAGTTACAATAAATGTTAAAATATAAGTTAGAAGGAGAAGTAGAAGCCTACAGCACAACATCCTGGCATCTCCTTTATGATCAAGTTTGTTCAAGGTGCACTCAACTACAGACTTAGGGCACAAGATGTTTGTCTCTTGCCTTTCCTGGATGATTATAAGCTGAAAGCAACAGGGAAGTGGGAAGAAGCAGAAAGCAGGAAGAACTACAGACAAATTTAAAAGAAAGGAAAAGAATCTGAACAGTGAGTATCTCAGAAAACAGAAAAGGACAAAGTCAAGTGAATTTGACCTCTCTCCTTTACAGAGTTGAAAGTAACCAGATAAAAACTCTATCCCTTTGTTTGCAGAGAAGGAAACAGAGGGCCAGGAAGGCTAAATTATTTCCCTTCCTCAGTGTACAAGTATTTGAACTGAAAGCAGGCATTTGGGGCCAGTATGATTGGCTATTCAAAGCAGGTTACTTCAAAAAATAATGGGGCACACGTGCCGCTGGTGGTGCCCTTCTGTTCAAAAGTGTTTATCGTGTCCTGGCTCAACATCAGGCCATGACTTAAGTTCTGAAGACACACAGGGAAATTTTTTATAATTTTTTATCTAGTCAAAATTAACCCAACAGTATACATGTTCTTTTTATGCTAAATGATGGAGAAGCAAAAAGGTCAAATGGCTGTAAAAGTGGGTTCATAGACAGCATTGTCAGGAATACTAGTTCTTTTTTTTTAATCCAAAAACGTAATAAGTGCCTTCGCCCATGTGTTATTGTCTATGTTCAATCACTGATTTGAAGGTAAACAAATGTGGTCATGATTGGCTTCCCCTATCTGAGACTCATTCTTTTGGGAGTTCCACTCAGTGACTGGCATACCAGTCTTTTTTTTTTTTTGTGCGGCACCGGGGATTGAACTCACGACCTTGCACTTGCCGGGCAGGCGCTTAGACCGCTGACCTAGATCCCCAGCCCTCGGCATGCCACTCTTTCGGGCAAGGAAGGCCTAGGAGTGTGTACAGGTGTGAGTTACTGCTGTCGGGTTACTGAGTACCCTGTCTTCCACTCTAAGGTTTCTGCAACCCATATAGTGATCTGAATGCAATTTGGGCCTTGATTTCGAAAACATGGAAACCCATTTTGTTTTAGAGAAATAAAGGCAGCAGGAAGCTTTTTGATTACCAACCTTTCTAAAAAGCCTATGAGTGATTTGCAAGTTTTCTCATGGTTTGTAGTAATGGACAAACAAGGGACATATGTTTCCATTTGATCAGATCCCTGTGGATGCTGAAAGCCCATATTTTCCTATTGCTAAAACTTAATGGAAACAAAACTAAATAAAAAATCCCTCAAAAGGAAAGCAGCAACACTTCTCTTATGACTCATTTTCAATGTCAATAGAAAGATTTGCTTCCTCTGAAGGAGCACTTCAAAAAGAAAAAAACAACTGAAAACTATGAAACAAAATAGAAATCCTGACATAAATTTTATCATCATAAGACCAAAAGAAGAGGTATACAACCAAAATAAGTTACTTTATTCTCACTCTTGCCTTCTTTCTCTCAGAGCAACTAGATAATCTTAACTTTCCTGTGTAGGTATGCATAATACATTTGCAGTGAAAATACCATTTCTCTCTCTCTCTCTCTATCTCTATCTCTGCTTTTTTTTTTTCTTTCTTTCTTTCTTTCTTTCTTTCTTTCTTTCTTTCTTTCTTTCTTTCTTTCTCCCTTCCTTTCTTCCTTCCTTCCTTCCTTCCTTCCTTCCTTCCTTCCTTCCTTCTTTTTGTGGAAGGGATTGGACCCAGAACCTCATACGTATATGTGAAAGACACAATTTACCACTGAGCTACACTCCCAGCTCATTTATGATAAAACTAAAAACTGAAGTGCATTTAGGTTTGTCAGTAACCTAGCCTAAGGTATGAAAGAAAACAAGTCTTTCTAGAAGGGGTTCAACTTGTGTCAGATATTCCATGATAAGTGTGGCAACTTAACCCATGACTGACATCACACTCCATGAGCCAATGTCCAGTTCACATTTAAATAATATTTACAGCAATAGTAAGAGAGCCTGGTAAGTGTCAAGCCACCAGAATACTTTCTACACACTGCTTCACTGATTCCTGAAGTGATTTCACTGGGCATCACCCACTGGGTTTTATCATTTTACAAATAATTTTGTTTAGGTATTGATTCAGATTGGAGTGGGGTTACAGACCAAAAGTAGAGGCTAAAAGAAAAATTAATAATAATAAAGTATGAATCCAAGCTGCCCAGAGCTCAAGAGAAGAGACGAGGTCAGGGATTTGGATTCAGAAAATCACTTTCTCAACCTCTCAGGCGCTTTTGCTGGCCTTCAGGGCAAAGAAGAGAACACTCCCACCTCCCCCTACCCCGGGGTTCAGGTCTGCTATCCACCAACGCCTGCAGTTTCAAGGTTGTTAAAAATCCTTGACAACTTTTCTCTTACATGCACTAAGTAGGGTGGGATTAGCCCATGATCTCCGTAGGATTAAATGCTCAGCTTCCCTTTACTGATTTCCCTCTGCTCACAAGACCCGTGGGCCAAAAATACCCTCTGCCTGCCGCCACCGACAAGGCCACAGAGCCATGTCATGGTTACTGCCCTCTGGGTGCCCTTCCCCGTTTCTTGACCCTTTTCGCTATCAGAAGTTTCTTTCCTGTTGCGCTTTTGAACTCACCAGCTAGCACAGGCAAAATGTCCAGAGAGAAACTGCATTACATCTACTTCCTGTGCACCCCCCCCCGCCCTTACGCTCTCAGCTCGCCTGCTACTGGGCTGTGGTCTTTTGGCCCTCTTGTGCTCTGTACCCTCTTCTCCCATAGGGGGCACAGCCTGTGGCTTCCTAAGCTCCTCCTGCGGTCGCTTATTGGACTAAAACATCTCTTACACTAGCCTCTTCCCACTTTTCATCACATATGTGCTTCATCCAAAGACACCGTGATCAAACCCAGTGTCGTGTGCTGTTGTTTTGGGGTCCAGATAGGTGATCATCAAGAAAAATTGACCAGATGAGGGCATTGTCTATCTTGATGTGACACTAGTCTTGGAGGTGAGTTTGCCTTAATTGGGCAGGAAAGCACACATTTGCAAAGGTTCCTCTGACTCTCCTGGGACAGTGGGGATTTGGGCACAGTGGGGAGTCGGGGGCCAGGGGTCTTTTGGGAGGCTTCTTGTCACACCAGCAGCTAAGGTTTGGCACTAGAAACACTGATTCAGTTTCCCTCTCTGCTCTTGGAAGCCTGTCCTCTCTGTGGCCCTCAGTGAGGACCTGATAAACCATTGACCTCAATTAATAAGTGTGGAGCAGCAACAATATTAAACCTGACTCCTGATTCCCTGTTGAGCTATCATGTGTCTCTCAGCAACTTGGCAGGAACCTTTTCCTCACCCCATGTCCTTCCTATTACCCTGAACCAGGGCCCAAGCCCTCCCAAGCAACTCCAGCTCCTTGGGAGTGAAATTGTGGGACACCTGTGCTGGTAGTTTTTGCAGGCCAGCACCTCATCAACACACTCTTCCTTCCCGAGCAGTCTGATGGTCACCAGGGTCGAAAGGGCTATCCCCTCAATCACTGCCCGTGGCCAATTCTTGGGAAGCAGAGCTGAGACTCCCGAAAAGGAAGCTGAGTCATTCCACAGTGAAGAGTTGCTTTTGTATCTGGGTTTGTCTCAGAAAACTGAGTCTTAGAGACGCCTGGGTAGGAATTCAGAGAAGGGCTCTTCCCTTTTGGGTAGTACAGTCTGAAATTTCTAGAATACTGATTACTTAATCATTAGCCCATCATATGCCCCGGAGAAACTCCATGGAAAAAGCAGATTTTGTGTGTGTGTGTGTGTGTGTGTGTGTGTGTGTCTGTGTGTGTGTGTGTATTTACAAACATTATGTGCCGTGTATGTTTTTTATGTAATTTAATATTCACAGCGAGCCCATGTAGTAAATACTGTTATAGCTCACACTCTAGAGGTAAAGAAATAAAAAGAGTCAGAGGGGTGCTGTTCTGGTAAATGGTTACAATGGACTCTAGATAAAAAAGAAAAAAAAATCCAATGGGTAAATTTGACCAACTTCTTCATTATATCTGAACTATTTTAAGCTACCAACATGCAGTCAGTGAATACAGTCAGGGAAAGATACGCATCATCAGCTTCCTGGAACTGGCTTCTCGAGCACCTCTAGCCAGAGAGGTTGCTATCTTCTCAGTGTCACCAAGCTCGATGTATCTCCATGCTAAATTTTGAATACAGGTCAGACTGACTCCAAAACCCACACTCTTAACCACTAACAAACCAGAGCCACAGCCAACAAGAAAGGCCTCCACCAATTAGCGGGTTGTTGGGAGTGCTTATCTTAATTAATCAGGCAATTTCATCTTTAATCACAATGGTATTTATTGGCACAGATGAAACAACATATGTCTTGATCATTCATTGTCTTCCTGCATCTTAGCGCCTGTGTGCTGCATGCAAGCATAGAGGTTAATAGAATTGCAGAGTTTAACAGGCCTGCATTCAAGGACTGAGAGATATCCTTTAGTGATGTTCCTGCAAGGCTGAGGCTCTTACTGGGCAGATGGGAGCCAGAATGGAGGCTTCGCAGAGAAAGGGGAAGAGAACATTTAGAGCAGTCTGTTTCCATTTGCCTTTTCTCTTAAACTGATCCGGGTACTCAAAAGTCTGAGTGGAGCATGGCTGGTGACAACACACCTGCTGAGAACTTGTTTCCCTTCTTTGCGGCATTAGAACACCATGAGTCACCCTGGTTTGGCTTTCAAGTAACAGGTGGAGACCAGAGAGACAGGCAGATCAATGCCTGCAGCTACCTGAGGAAGCCTGACCTCTCACTGTTTTGCATCTAGGTCAAGGGTGCAGTTTGCAGTTTCACTGTCTTTCAAAGGAAAAGTGCAAGCTTCTGTCTGCCCCGTGTTATCAAACTGACTGACCCAGGAGATGGAGAAGGGTGGTTGGGTGCCTCTACGAGAAGTCCACGGGAAAATGGGTCAGTGCACTAAGCCACAGTCGGACCCCAGGGCCTTGTAGGATCACTGGTTAAAACAAGCCTCCATCTGGGCCAGACATAGCACATTTACACCCATGGTCTTACTTGACCCTCTTCAGTCCCCCAAGAAGACAGTTCTTAATGCCCATGTTCAAAGAAAGAGAATCTAAATACATCTCTGGCCTGGAAGAGAGTTCCCCGTGTGCTCTGATGGTTTAACTGTACACAGAGGTGTGCACAGGTAAGAGGAACAGCAGAGGGGGAGCAGTGATGGGGAGCAGAAGGGACAGGGCGGTGTGACTCTGTGTCTGAGACCCAGAATGCACTGCAGCCAAGAGAGGGAGTACTGACCCACTGACCGGACCGTGGGTCTGATTGCTGGGGAATCTGAACGTCAGCACGGGGATGTGGGGAATCAGCACCTTGTCTTGCTCTAGCAATGACTAGAAGACAGGGGACCAAGAAAGTGGTCCCCAGAATCAGCTTCTCAGGCACATAGCAGGGCAAAGGGCAGAGGCCACATCTGAGGGGAAAATAGAGATTATCCAGCACATGAAGGGACTTTTCCAAATCTGCAGAGGGAGCTTTTGTGGAGCCTGAAAGAAAACACAGCATCCTGGTCCAAAAGAAAGATGCTGGGCATAGAGACCAGAGGCTGTGCGGCCTTGAACAAGCCACTGCTGTTCCTTTGCTCTTGGCTTTTTCACCTTAAAAATGAGTTACTAGATTTAGTCGATTACGAGACAGTGAATTTAAATACTTAGAATTCCTGGCCTTCCTCGAATGCTATTATTCACAGCATGCCTTGCTAAAATTGGAATTGATTTCTCTCTTCTCTCTTTGAACAGAAAATGCTTAGGGC
>RJWT010056421.1:0-10037 GCA_004365215.1 Cuniculus paca
GATGCCAATAAGTGTGTGTGCTTATTAGCAATTTATTTACAGAACACAGACGAATTTCACTAGGCCTGCATGGCCAGCTGGGAGTAAATGATTTCTTCTAGAGCTTTTAGATATCCACGACCATACAGATGTCTGCATAAATGTTAGTAAAGTGATGAGCACTGCAACAAAGAACACAGCATGGGATCTTCCTGGAAACAAAACCAACGTATATTTTGATGTAGAAATGAGTAACATAATCCTGACCTCTGAGTTGAAGGGAACAGGACACCAGTGGAGCACTGGCAAGCACCGAATTTATACAAATGATATTAAAAATAATGACAATGGGTTATGTACTGGTATGAAAGTGAGAGTTGGGTTGGTATTCTTTAATTAATGAGGGCAATATTCATGACAATGAAAGAAGCTCATGAAGAATTAGCAAAAGAACCGTAATTATGTATACTTCTGAGTAAAGCAAAGGCAGAAAAGAAAAAAAAAATAGAAGAGGAATTCAAAGAGAATATTTTCTCTGACTCTTGTTTGCCTTAATCAAGTGCAAAAGTGAAGCTCAAAGTGTGGGGAAAAAACCTCCATTTAAATATGTGAGGCTACAAGTGAATTGCTTTTATCATCTGTAACATCACACTTTCAAAATATAAATTACATTAGTTTAAAAACGCAATAAAAATGCAAACTTATATTTGAGAAATATTCTAATATGGGAAAGGGTAGAATGGATGTAGACAAAGGTAAATGAAAAGTGGTGACAGGCAGTATATTAAAAAAAGGCTGAAAATACCACCCACTATTTTCTCTCCTGAATACATTTATATTCATCTTGGAAAACGTGGAAAAATGACACATCTAAAAGTATTAATAATCTGTGTCACTTGAATTTTATTTCATTTTAATGCTAAAATGAAATGTTAGTCTCTGTGGTTTCAGTTAATTATGAACATATTTAATTCAGGAGAGAATTATGACATGAAAATATAAAATTTTGATTAGATAAAAATTCCTGGATAAAGGACATTGTTTAAGCAATTTAAAAACATCATGGACATTATGCATTGTTGCTTTATGTTCAAAAAGATTTGAGTGGTGTAACAGTGCCTGATATTTACCATTTTCACTGAATGATCAATTTTAACTACTAAATCTTAGCTGTTGACATAAAAATCTTTCAAATGTCGATTCATAGATGTTTTAATTATGACTCAGCAAATTCACTGTGTATGAAAAAGCAGCAAGTTTTTCTAGAGCCAAATTAAATTTTCTCCCCTGAAGTTTCACATTATCTAATAAATATGAAAATAGATACACTCTGTAACATGGGGATTCTGTTTGCGGCTGTTTACTTTAGAGAAACTCATGTGTTTGTGCATATAGACAGGAATTTATTACAATAACATTTACCAAGATGAAAAATCAGAAGCAACTTCAGGTTATAATGGTTACATAAATTGTGGTTTATACTTATGATAGAGTAACATACAACTGCAATGAATGGTCTTGAAACATAAACTAGGCTTATATTTACTACCATGATTACATGTTGAAAACATTGCTGAGTTAAAAATTAATACTGTACCTGGGTGTGGTGGTCCACACCTCTAATTTCAGCACACGAAGTTCAAGGTAGAAGCATCAGAAGTCTGAGCCATTGGGTAACTTAGGGTAACTTTGTTTCAAAAAACAAAGATAAGATTTTAGTATGTCACTCATGACAATAAAATCTTCATTCTTCACACAGTATTTTTCAGGGTCATTCATGTACACACATATACACTCAAATATAGGAAAGATACCTACTGAATTTATACTGAATATTGAGTATTCTGCAACTGAAATGCTTCTGGTTTGTTCAGATTTTGTAATACTTGCATATATGTAATGAGATACCTTGGGAATGAGACTAAAATTGAAATTCATTTGTGTTTCCTATATAATTTATACATATAGCCTTAAGGTAACTTTATACAATGCTTTTAACAGTTTTGTGCATGAAACAAAGTTTGTGTGCTGCAGCTCAAGGGACTGAGGGAATTTTTTGCCCTTGGTGATGATAAATTATTTTGTGCAATGCACCTGCATTTAACTGTGACCAATTGCATGAGGTCAGGTGTACAATTTTCCATGTGAGGCATTATGTCAGTGCTCTAAACATTTTGGATTTCAAAGAATTTTAGACTTTGGACTTTCATGTTGCTGATATTTAGCATATAATAGTTTCTTCTGAAGAAGAAAGGGAGAAAATAAGACAGTAAACTAAACACATTTATGTATATGATATTTTACGTCATTGATTAGAAAAATAGGAAACAAAGATGAAGAATCTATACTGCTTGATTATAAATTGTAGAAACAAAATTACTTCACTATTCTTTGAAATCATTACTTCTACCTATTTTAAAATCTCTTCTTTCCAACACTACTCATGTATGGAGGAACTTGTACCTCTCCCCTACCCTTACTGAATTGTATTTTGCTGATGTCACAATGATGACTGCAGTACTATTTAAGCAGACAGTTATTTACCAACATTGTACTGATAGTGGTATTGCTTAGCTTTCCCATAGTGGAATGAAACAGCATTTGTAATTCGAAGGATTAGAAATTTAGTTTCAATTATGGTTCCAGAGGGTTCAGGTCACATCTGGTCAGATCCAAGGCAAAAACATCACAGTGGATGTGATGCTAAAACAAAGCTGCTCAATTTGTGGTGGCCACAGTGCTGTTCACAGAGGACAAGGATTAGGGGTATGTGTACTCTCTACAGCCACAGTCCTTTGACTCACTCCAGTGGAGGGCCCTCTCCAACACCGTATGCAGCTATGAACACCAGTAAGCAGATTAGCGCCACCTTAGTCCAGTCACCTTACCAGGTGTCTCTTAATCCAGTCAAATTGATAATTTGGATTCACTGGCATAACCACAATAATAGAAATACCTAAAACACAAGTAAAATGATATTTGTCTTAAAATTTATGGAAATGAGAAATTAAGCTTAATACATTGGAGGTAAAGAAATTAAAATGTTGATAGATGAGATAACACCTAGGCCTTTCTCATTATTACTTCCTAGAATTTCAGTATTTTGCATTCAGTTGTTGCATCTAGAATTGGATTTTCATGCATTAGAGAGTTATAATGGAATGTTTGTTTAGAGACATAACAGTATTCTTATTCATTGTGCATGACAAAGTGCATGTATAGTTTTCAACAAGAAGGAGCGATAAAGGGTACTTTTCAAGGCTAGAATTTGGCTCATAACCTGGCATTCTTTTTACTTGCATGATTCTCAAAGCACTTAAAGAATTTCTATGTATCAGTACTTCAAGGTTTTTTATTAGAAATATCCCAAAATTTCACTATTAAAGATAAGAATATGTGTAGCATGTATAAATCTTGGATCAATTTTTCTCCTGAAATTCTAAGGCAAGATAATAAAATAGACCATTATCAAGGAGAGAAGAAGTCATGTCTGTGTGCACGTGTGTGTACATGTGTGTAAGTGTGTATGTGTGTGTGTATCTGGGAAAAACATAAATGATACTATCTTGAATGAGGAGTTAAAATACTTAAGAATAGTTTAGTCTAGTATAATGTGCTCTATTGCTAAGTGTATCAAAGAGATCTTAAGAGTATGTAATCCATAAACCTCAGGCAAGAAGGCGAAAGTATTCATACGGCTGAATTCAGTTAGTGATGTAACAATTATGCATTGTGTACATGCTGCTTGGAAAATCGGCACTTGATTCACCTGCTGAAGGCAGTCAAGGATTGATGATACAAAACATGGATTTTAATCTGACAGCATCAGTTTAAATTTATGGGAAGTGGAGCTGTCAAAGATAGTTACTCCTGCCTGAAGCCCTGTTCTTTCTTGGCAGAATTTATTGCATTTAACAATTCAACAAAAATTCTGTTGTTACCAAGTTATGCAGAATATTCTACCAAAAAGATCAAACAATTTAATTTTCCCTTGGCTTTTTTCAGTATGTCCTGTAATTCAATTTATGGATAAAATTTGATACCAAAATATATGGAGGAGGACCAAGGATACAGCTCAGAAGCACAGCACCTGCCTGGCAAGCACAAGGTCCTGAGTTGGAGTTCCAGTACCAAGAAAATAAAAAAATATATACATATATGGAGGAATGATTGCACATAAAATATATCAGTTTTGTTTAATGTACACATGAAATTCAGAATTTTCAAATTTCAGTGAAATACGATGGCAAAATACTGATCAAGCAAGTAAGACTGTCTAGCATGGACCACTTCTTATATTTTTTTTACTCATTCTTATTATATCTTTACAAAATAATTATATTTTAGTAAATAGTATATAATCTCTCACTCATACTACACTATGATCTATTTATACTTTTTAAAACAATGAATTATAATTTGTTTACATTATATACATTGTTTACATTGTATATCTATAATTCTTACTCAGGACTAAATTTATTGGAGGAGGGCTCATCATAATGAGGTTACTCTTCCTGTTTCTCCTAGGGCCACTTCTTCCAGTTTCTTATACATTCACATCAATCACGCAATCATGCAATCATTCAAGATCTTGTGTTAGCTCTGTGCAAAGACAACAGTACGTTAAAATGCTGCTGTTTCTCCTTCAACTTTGCAAGGACTTCCTGGAGGTGGATAAATACTTAACCTGAGAGAGTAAACATCAGGCACAAAAAAGGTTGGAATTATAGAGGTCAGCACATAAATCTTTTTTTGAGTGTAGAAATCTTTCAGTGCTCAAAATTCTTAACTGTACATTGCACTCAACCTGGTACTTAGGAGATCTTGCTTTTCTCAGTAAAATTATTTTAGCTTTTCCCAAATAGTCATGGGTATCACTAAGGCACAGACTAGAGAACACTTATTTTATGAGAGTTACAGTTAACTTTGCCACAAAAAACTGCTGGATATTAATCAATTTAATCCAATTTTGTTTGATAAGAAAAACTGATTCTGTGTGTGTATGTTGTGTGTGTGTGTGCATGTGTGTGTGTTTGTGTGTTGCTAGGGACTGAGCCCAGGGTCCCATGTGTGCTAGTGATAATTTGACTCTAGCTCTTGGCTCCTCTATTATTTCTTATTATAAACAGTTTTCAAATCCATAGTCCAATGACTATAAAGATTCAAAACACTCCATTTAGAATTCTCCACTTAGTGATATAAGTTCAAAAACACTAAGGTGGGACTAATATGGGTAAAGAAATAGTCTAGTTCAATTTCCTTTGTAAATCTAAAATGTAGTCAAGGAAGTGTAAACCTTATGAAATCTGGGAATAGTCAAAAATCACAGAGCAAGTGTAAAATGCACAGTTTCAGCTTGAATTATTAAGAGACTAAGACAAGCATAAACAAATTTTTAAAGTAATAAAAAGAAAACATTTTTTAAAAGTTCTAAATAATTGGTGTCAAAAACAAAAACAACAATTGGTGGCACTGGTTGTTTCCAAATCTGACTATTCCTGCACACTCACTGCCACCATCAGAAGACTTGCTTCCTGCGGGCAGCAATTATGGGCAGGGACACACAGTGAGATATGCCCTATGCACATGAAAGCTGCCATTGGAGAACCTTGCTTCCTTCAGGAAGCCAGTGCCCACCAGGAGAATCAGACAAATACACCCCTGTGTGCCTGCCACCATCAGGGGAAGTGCTGGTATAGACACAGGCTGAGATAAGAAGCAGTCCTGCCACCATGCACCCCTGGCCACTGGGGAAGCCTCCAAGTAGCTGCATGGGTCTGGAAAAGCCTGCCCCATGCCCTGCTACCTCATTGGGAATCTGGGTTCAAAGAAACCCTAGTACCTGTCCAATTTCCTTACACTGTGGAGGGGTGGCCAACATGAGAAATGCCTGGGACACCACAACCAGCTTGTTGGGAGGTACCCAGGAGAATGTCAAGACAAAGAAGCAAAAGGCAATCTCAGATGTCCAGCCCAAGTAGAACAAGTCTGAAAGATACAGTCATGGAAGAATATGGAAATCACACACCTGAAATCACTGAGAGACTAGCAACTGAAGTAAAAAAACAACTTCATGAGACTGTAAAAGTAATCAGATCAGAAATAATGTCTCAGGTAAAAGAAGAAATAAAAAACATAAGGAAAGAATTGCTGAACATATCTAAAGAAGACATAGACAAAAAGAGAAGCATAGGAAAATGATAGAAACCTTAAAAAAACAATATAGGTAGGAATTACAATGCATGAAACAGATTCAAAGAGATATCCAGGAAATTAAAAAGTTGATCAAAAGCTGACAAAACTGCTTGAAAGAGACTGAAGATAAACTTTCAGACCTTAAAGACAGGATTGCAGCTAGCAATCATGAAAGGAAAGATCTCTTAAAAATAACAAGGAACTGGGAAATAACAATTCAATAGCAGCAAGACAACACAAAGAAAAATAATTTAAGAGTAATAAGTATGAGCAAAAAATCAGGGGTCAACACAAATGAAATAGAAAGATTATTTATGGAAGCAATAGCAGAAAACTTCCCAAACATGGGGAAAGGATCTGGCATGCAGACAAGCAAGGCATATAGAACCCCAACTAGCCATAAACAAAATAAATCTACACTCAGACATATAATAATCAAGATCCCAGAAATTGAGCACAAGAACAGTATACTAAAGGCTGTCAGAGAAAAGAAACAGATCATCTATAAAGGAAAACCCATCAAAATCATAGCAGACTTGTCAACACAAACCATCAAGTCAAGAAAAGCTTATAATGTTTCATGTCCTTAAAGAAAACAACTTTCAACCCAGATTGATATATCCTGCAAAACTATCTTTCAAAATTGATGGAAAGATAAGATACTTCCATGATAAAGAACAACTGAAGGACTTCATGACCACCAAACCAACCCTACAGAGAGTGTTGAAGGATATTCTAAAAAGAAATAAAGATGACCATGGTTACAGGAACAGCAGCAGGGGAGGATCACCAAATGGGACAGACAATTGAATGAAGGGAAAAAGTGGAGGGCCAACAGCAGGAGGATAGTATGTCAGAGATGAACCAATGTATGCTGGCTGTAGCCATTAATATATATGGCCTCAATTCACCAATAAAAAGAAACTCAGGGAGAATGTATCAAGAAACAAGATCCATCAATATACTGTATACAAGAAACACATTTAACTCAAAAGGAAATTCATAGACTGAAAAATCAAAGGAGGGAAAACAATTTTTTCACATGACAGGAGACCAGAAAAAAGCAAGGGGTAACTTGTCCATCAACAACAGAATGGAAAAGAAAGATACGGTATTTTCATGTAATAGAAAGCTACCTAGCTATAAAGTAGGATAATCTTAAGGCTTTTGTAGGTAAATGGATGCAATTAGAGATTGTGCTCCTGGCTGAAATGATTTGGACTCATATGGGTGAACACATTATCTTCCTAGCATAAAAAACTGAAGGAGTTAGTGGGTTTCAAAAAGCACAATAGATATTATAAAAGTGGTAGGGGAGGAAACACCTATAAAGGGAAAGTAGTAACCACTGTTAATTTCCTATTAGCTTGTTTTGAATGCTTCTATTGTTTTCCTAATTTTGTTAGGTTTGGTTCTGTTCTGTCTTGTTTTGTTAGATTTCACTGTGTCTGATGGTACGGGCAGCTATTTTGAAGACAACAGTATGTATTATGGAAACCATTGTTGATTTCCTATCACCTTGTTTGGGAGTCCTATAATACTTTTATTCGTTTGTTTGGATTGGTTTTATTCTGTTTTGTTTTATTTGATTTGATTATATGTGATAGTATAGACAGCTATTTTGAAGAAAACAAGGCACATTATGATAGACATTTTACATTTCCTATTATCTTGTTTTGAAGTCCTGTAATGTTTTCATTCTTTCGTTTTGATTGGTTTTAGTCTGTTTTGTATTGTTTGATTTTATTATGTGTGAGGGTATGAACCGCTCTTTTGAAGAAAACAAGAGACATTATGATAGCCATTGTTGATTTTCTGTTATCCTGTTTTGAAGTCCTGTGATGCTTTCATACTTTTGTTTTGATTGGTTCTGTTTTGTGTTGTTTGATTTTATTATGTGTGAAAGTATGGACAGCTTTTTTGAAGAAAACAAGACACATTATGGTAGTCATTGTTGATTTCCTGTTATCTTGTTTTGAAGTCCTGTAATACTTTCATTCTTTAGTTTTGATTGGTTTTATTCTATTTTGTTTGTTTGATTTTATTCTGTGTGAAGGTACAGACAAGTCTTTTGAAGAAAACAAGAGACATTATGGTAGCCATTGTTGATTTCCTGCTGTCTTGTTTTGAAGTCCTGTGTTGCTAGCATTGTTCTATTCTGATTTGCTTTATTCTGCTTTGTTTTATTCTCTTTAAAATAAAATTAAAAAAAAAGAAAAAGAAAGAAAGAAAACTGCAGATCAAAGCTGACTATTGTTCCTTCATTATTCACATATATAAGACCTACAAAATATTTTCTAATATATTGCTATTCCATAGCAGTATTACTTATTTTTTTCTAGATGAAACAATGTAGCATGTGTGTATTATAGAGTAGTATGTATGCTTTTCATTGTGTAATAGGAATTGAGATAATAAAAAATTTTCAGAACAATGTAAAAACTGAATTTTAAGCAATTAGAGAAAAAAACTAAAATATTCATCAAGCTTTTTCTATTTTTAACTTTCTTCATTTTTTATTGTCTCATTCAGTTTTTAGCCCATTCTCCTCTGTCCTTTACTTTCCAGTTTTTATTTGGATCACTAATGACTTACTTTCTTATGTCTCAGTTTAAAAGAGATTTTACATTACTCACTTTAAGTGACCTCTTAGTAACATTTTACATTTCTTAATTCTGCCTTCTTGAAATATTCTCCTGTCTCAATACATATTGCTGTCATTAATTTCCTCTGATATTTATGGTAATTCTTTAGTTTTTCTTTTGGAAATGTTTCCCTGTATATGGTTTACAGTGTTGGAATTACTCAATGTTATTCCTAGGTCTTCTTCTTTTCTCATTTATTATGATTTATACCTAGATGTCTCTCCAAAAGCCTTATGTGTTTATAGGAGGGGCTTTTAAAATTTAGGGTGTGTAATGTTGGGATTAAACATGTGACACTGGGATTATGGGTGACCCACTCTGAGTGTGGCTGGTACTACTCAATGAATTTACAGCCTGAATATAAAACAGACAGAAAGAAAGCAGTTTGCTGCTGCTGCCATTGCTTGCTGCTTGCTGTCCTTTGCCTGTCCTGCCATGCCGTGGACTGTTCTTCCTCTGCAGTATTCCCTTCTGTTCCACCCTGCCTTGGAGCCAGCTGATTACGGACTCAAACCTCTACAAACTGTGGGCTGAAATAAATCTTTCCTTCTTTAGCTTGTGATGGTAGGTATTTTGTTTCAGCAATGAGAAAAGTAGCTATGATATCATTCCATAGACTCTCCCTAATGCATTTCATCCATATTGCTTGAAATATCTGACCTCATATCCCATCAATGTATATGATTCAACCACCAGTCTAGAACTTGTTGAACCTAATATTTCAATTTGGAGCTTTCAAAAGTGCCTCAAGCTCAATGTATTAAAGCCGAACTCATTTTTCACCTCCTGCTCCACTTGGAATACGGTCTGAGTATGTCCTACAGCTCAGAAGCTCCTTCTGCAGTGTGGTGATGTCAGAAGGTGGTGCAATCTTTAAGAAGTGAAGCCTGGTGTCAGAGCAACAGGAACTTAGAGGTTGCTTTTATTAAATAGTACTGACTTTTCATTTAGGCCTGCATATGCCGATGGGTAATGAAAAGCAAGATGAAACCTTCGTATCTTTGCCTTCATACTGCTTTTGTCTCCTCTCACTCTCTTAAGCTTTTGGATCAGATTCCTACTCACTCTACACATACACAGGTTAATTATTTAAGAAGTCTCTATCTAAAAACTGGTAATAAAAGGTTGATTAGTCTTAAATTTACTTAACCTGTCTCTTGTCCCTTGTAAGCTAAAAATAATGAGACGAGTAAAATATTTTCCAGATTTCAGTAA